>MU731653.1:49450-81475 GCA_026770625.1 Nicotiana glauca
TTCATTTTTTTTTTGTTTTTTTTAGATTAAAACCAAAACATAACCAAATTTGATCGATTTTTAAAATCCAAATCCAAAACCAAACCAAACCATAAAATCTCCATTTTTTTGGTCGGTTTGGTATGGTTTTCGGTTTGGTTCGGTTTTTCGGATTTTTATGAACACCTCTAATGCTACCTAAGGAGAACTTAATAAGTATTCAAGGACTCTCTTCAAATCAACCTCGAACACTGGGGGGCATCCCCCCGGAAGATCACCTTCTCAAAGAAGCCGAGATGAGCCAAAAATGGTCTCGATAGGAAAATGATGTATCGAGCCAAACGGTCGAATGAACCATGTGCGCATAGAATAATTGAACTCTTGATGACGAAAACATATATACTTGTGCTAAGTAATCAAAGGAGTATCTTTTACCACCAAAAACGCTTTGCGCTTTAAAGAAGTATGCTACTTTTACGAGAAATATCTCCAAAGCCAAAAAAATTCCCGAACACTCGGGGACTGACATCAAAAACTCGAAGCCACAGAATCTCCGAGTCGGACAATTTGAACTCATAAGCCCTTAATGAGGCAACACCAAGTTTAAAAGAATGGTTTTTGACATCTCGAGGACAATCGTCGATTGTCATTCCATCGAGCAATCAGAAACTCAAGGCCGTAAGACCCCAAGAGGGAAACCTCGAGCCCAAAAGTCCTCCATATGGCAATAGTAGAAAATGTAAGACCTCCACGAGGCATTGTCAAAACTATAAGACCTCAAGCAAGGCATGAGTTACACTTGTACCAAGTTACCAAAACTGTAATACCTCAAGCAAGCCATGAGTTAAACTTGTACCAAGTAACCAAAACTGTAAGACCTCAAGTAAGGCATGATTAAAATTTGTAAGACCTTATAAAAGGCATAATCCTGATATTAAAGTTTAGGCTATATATTCGAACTTATAAGACCTCTAAAAAGGCATACCATCGATATAGTCGCCAAAGCTACTTCACTCGGGGACTAAAAGGCTACAGCCAAATACAATGACTACGGTTACAAGGCTGTACCAGCCAAACTAACACGTCTCGGGAATGCCCGACCGTCGCTATAAAAACACAGGCCTTAAAATTACTTCGAAAAAACTTTGAAAAGAACCGGATAATCAGACTACCCTCGGCATAAGCAAAAGAGCTTCGATCATATCAACTCCAAACAATAGGCTTCGAAACAATTCAGCCATCGAGCAAAGCCTCTCGAGGTGGTCATTTATCGTTACATAATGGCTCACAATCAAGGCTCTTATCAAGCTGTCAAAGAGTCGGGCGAACACAAAAACTTCAAAAAGTTTTTAATGAGGGAAAATAAAGCCTATGTTAGAGGTTGTACCGACCCAACGCATAAGAGCCACTGTCACCATCCCACATTAGAGGTCGTACCAACCCAACACGTAAGAGCCATTGTCGCTAGCCTATATTAGAGGTCGTACCGACCCAACGCATAAGAGTCACTGTCACCAGCCCAGATTAGAGGTCGTATCGACCCAACACATAAGAGCCTAAGAGCCAACTCAAAATTCAAAAACTTAAGGGACAATAAGCTCGAGTCGAAACCTGACTCAAAGACTGAGCCCAAAATAGTTAACTAAAAAGCGCCTAAGGGAAAACGCGTAAGAGCCTACGAGCCAACCCAACAAGCCTCACGGCCGATTTATAAACCTAAGGTTTTTTACCTCAAAGACCATATTCACCTGGCCAAACATTGACAAACGTATAAAATCAAAACAAAGAAAGACATGCACAAGCAAATAAAAATTCATGGAAGGAGAAAATCGAAAGGTTTCTTAACATATACATATATGAAACAATGCAAGGCTACATTCACCAATTTTCTCTGAGAGCCCTGTACAAAGAATCAAAAAGAAAAGTCTAGTCTACTTTCCCCTCAGGGACTGCGGATCCATCAACCTTTTCTCCATTATCTTCAGTACTACATACAAGGAATTTGGCATCATATTCATCTGCCTTGGCCTGCGCTATCTCTTCTGACAAATTGAAGCCCCTAGCATGAATCTTTTTGAGGGTTCCGCTCCGAGATTTGCATCGGGCATATTCATTACTTCTGCTCTCTTGATCAGAAGCACCTCTCAACTTAGCTCGAATATCAGTAGCGTCTTTTAAATAGACGTTCTCTTTCTTGTCAGCCTTAGCCCGAATCTCTTCAGCTTCAGCCTGGGCGTCTACAACCTCGACCTTTATCTCCAAAAGGTCATACTCGAGCCTTGCAATCCTGCTCATCTGAACTAATTTGTTTTCACGAGCATTCAGGAGTTGTACCTCGAGGGAAGAAACCTTGGCAGAAGCATTCTTCTTGGCCAGAATATGGGCATCTATTTGAGCCCTTGGCTCGTTACACTCATGCTTGGCCTGGCCAACCTCGCCCCAAAGGTGTTCCAGATCCTATGTCTTACTCTGCAACTAAAATATCAAAATATTAATCTCCAAGGATAGAAGGAGAAGCGTGCATCCCCTCAGAGCAAAGGTTACCTGTTTCTCGAGGTGGCTTTCATAGTTCAGGCTTCGATTCGCCTTGTACCGAAGGTGCCTCAATTCTTTTCCCCTTTTATCACAAAGAAGCCTAAGGGATTTATCCCCATCCAAGGATTTTTGCAACTTGGCTTCATAGCGGAGCAGCTCGGACTTGAGCTTGTCAAAGGCCCATGAAAAAGAAGCTCAATGAGAAAACAAAAATGTAAAATCAAAAGACCAATAAATTCAACCAAAGTTCATAGCAGAACCAAGCTGTTGAGCCTCCTCAAAGGGTGAGCGCACATCTGCTGGCATGGTCTCATCGATCCCAGTTAAATCGATCTCAGTGGAGACATAGTCTCTTGAGACCCCGCTCGATTTAGGCGGCCCCTGGTCTCAAACATCCCTCAAAGTACCTTCGATAGAAGGCGAGGACAATAGCTGAACACCTGTATCCTTCGAAGTACCTTCGACGGGAAAGGAAGATGGCGGTATAAGAGGGCCATCTTTACAAGGCTAGAAGCCTCAGATGCCGCATGTTCAACTGATAAATCTTATTTGAGCCTCTGAGCAGGGCTAGCCTCACTATAAGCACCATCGTCTTTTGAGGACTCCTTCAGTTTGTTATCAGTCCTTGACCCCAAAGCCGATGACCTTTCCTCCTCCCCGAGGGGGCATGGTCTCATCTCAAAAAATTCTCCAATGCCTGTGGTGACGAAGTTAGTACACATAAAACAAAGTACCTTTCAAATAAAACAAGCCACACAACACGTACTGCGATGTTTTGCCTCACATTTACCCTTGGCCATATCTCGCCACTTACGCTCATCGTAAGTCGAGCAAGATGCAAATTTTCAAGACCAATCTGCTAGGTCGAGAACCTCGTACGACATCAATGGGATTGCTGCAAAAAGAAAAGAAAAAGAAAGCATCTTTACATAATTCGCCTCCACCATGGACAAAAATAATAAGAACATGAGTGTACCACTTACGTGTAAAATTCTATTTGTTATGAAATGGAAAGAACTCTACTGGGATAATATCAACAACCTGCACTTGGACGAAACAACTCATCCACCCTCGATCCCCATCCTCTCCATTGCTGGAAACAAAGAGCCGAGTGGACCAATGTCACAAAGTAATTAGGCCTCGATAATGCAAGGGCCAATACAATCTAATAAGATGGCCGAGGGTAAACTCGAGCCCGGCATTATCTGCAAAATACCTTATCATCAACATTATCCTCCAAAACAATAGGTGAACCTATGCCAAGGTAACCTGATATGTTGTACAAAATTCGAGCACAACCCTATCAAGAGAGCCCAATGTAAATGGGTACATATATAAGTTCAAATATCCCTCGACATGAGCCAGGATGCCCCCTTCTGAGGAAGGTATATGCAGTACCACCTTTTCTCCCCATCCGCAGCCTTTTCTAACTGCCTCGAGGTGTTCTTCCCCTATTGATGAGATAAACCTCGATGCATGATCTCGATGGCCTGAACATTGGGAGGTCTCTCTAATGTAAAGTCCCTCATCAAGACAAAGCACCTTGAAGTTAGCTTGCCAGACACCGGCGGTGTACTACCGATCAAGTGCGAAGCAGAGGCGGAACTCTCCTCTCCTTGGTGAATGAATTTGGATGTAGCGGCCATGGATATGGTTAAGTAAGAAAATAAAGATGAAGACTTGAGCGAAAGCTTTGAGTTGAAATGACAAGAGAACTGGTGCAAAAAATAAGAGCTTTATGGAAGGGATAGTTATTTGATCATGCCCAACTCTAGTCCTAAAAAGGATAAGCGGTCGTTGCAAATATAATCCGGTTTACAAGTCCGGAGTCGAATCCCACAGAGAACTAAGGCTTAGAATATTTGTTTAATATCACTAAGACGACAAGATTGAAAATAAATAAACAACTGAAAACTAACTATGCTTGAATTGTAAACAATTTGAATAAAGTTCTAAGGTAATGGTTTCCCCCGTTGTTGATTTCCTTGGTTGTATATTTCTTATAGCTATGACTTAGTTGCCTCTATCAATCATGAACTCTCTAGCTACCATAAATCTCTCTCAAGTAATTATGATAATTTACTAGACAGTGCGTAATATGCCTCATCGAGTCTTCGTTTGCTCTCAACTATCAACTTTGACCCCCGAACACGATCCCGGCTTAATTCCTTGAGCTTTTACTCAGACTTCAAAGCTTCAAATAACATAAATTCATTCCATAACATCTACATAGCTCGAAATCACACCTACAAGGCATAAAATACACAATTAGTGCAAAACACTAGCGATTAAAGCGCAAACTCAACTAAAGTGCATTAAATTAGAGTGTAATAATCGACTAAAATACGTAATTATAGCCTATCATCATTATTCAAAGTAGCGGAGTCCCCAGATAAGGAACAAGCAAATGCATATATAGAGCAAGCAACAGTTGTTCGCCTATTTTGAAGACCAACTAATTCTGACCATGTCAGTACCATTTTTGGGGAAATGTACCGGTGGGGACACCCCGGTCACTTTGCAAGTGTGTCACATAAATGGTATTATCATACGGCGCTCAGAGCCGTCGAGATCCCAAGGACTCCTATTATTACAAGCATTGACTCTAAAAAAGCTATCGACCTAATCTCGAGATGGTGCCCGGTCTCGAGGGCCCCGATTACTCCAAGTATGGGCTCCGAAGATCCAACAACAAAATCTAAAGGCTAATTTCGTGTAAACGCTGAAATATAAAATTCAAAGACTTGAAGCACAAAAATCTTCTTACATTACCAAAAATATATTTACAAGGGGTGTCTTTACAAAACCTTTCTCCCCGAGAAATTCATACACAAAAAAAGGGGGAAGACGACGTCAATCTATTCTTCACCTCACTACTCTCTGGATCATCTTTGGAACCCTTGTTCAAAGTGGACGAAAATGCCGATTCTTCCTCCAAGATTCGGGATTCCTCGATCTCAACTAAGAGATCGGTGCCTTTGGCACTTGCCTCCTCAAGATCCTGCCTCCTTGCCTTTGAACGAGCGTAAGCGATGGCCTGAGTCAGCTTCTGCTCGTCTTTCTATGATATATCTCGGGCTCGTTCATTCACAGTAGCGGCATCTTTCATGTATGAAGACACATTTTCTTCGACCTCAAACTTGGCCACAAATAATGCAGCAGCCTCCTTCTGAGCATTTCAAAGAAGATACTAGATCGATGCCAAATCAGTCCAAAAAAGGTCTCTCTCCAAGGTCACGGCCTCATTTTTCCCCCTCAGGTCAAGGATCTCCGCACTCTTGGCTGCAACCTCTTCTTGATGTTGCCCCACTAGGGCATTCCTTTGCCCGATCTACAAATACAAAATAAGTTGGTGAGCATCGAATTATAAGAATAAAAAGGTGAGTTCATGGATGCCATGTTACCTGCTCATCAATGCTAGCCCTTTCCTGGCACACTTCCTCCAAACTTGCCCAAAGCCTGCTTCAACTCCTCCCCTTTTTGGGCAGAGGAGGCCTCTGACTCCTTCAGCACCGAGGTGAGCTTCTCGAGCTCCTTCCCGTAGCATGAACGCTCATCTTGGAGCCTAGAAAAGGCTTGGTCATACATTTTCTTAGCCTGCAACAACAAAAGAAAAATTAGAAAGTCGAGCACAAAAATTTAAAGCACAAATGATATGTCAAAAGTATCACCTGCCGATGAAGCCTCTCCGCCTTCTTAAGAGCGACGAGGGCATTAAGGTAAATATTCTGGTCGACACCGTCGAGGAGCTCTTTAAGCACATTTTCCCCTCTATGAGAGGCCCTAACATCGGCGATATACGACTCTTGTAAATCCCTCAATTCCCCTAGTAAGTATGGAGGGCCCAAATTAAGGTCACCCAGGGCGTTAATTTCTTTAAGGGTCTCATCTTGCCCCCGAGAAGCTTCGGGTTCAGGCCCTCCGGAATCACCAACAACAGGTTCATTGGTACAGATTGTGCCACGCCCGATATGAAAGTCGGGGACTGTGCCCAAACCCTCCTTGAGGGTCTTTTCAGCATAGGTTTGGTCCAAATCGACCACCCCCGATTCGGCGCCCTTCCGCCCAGAAACTTGTGTAGCATCTATGCCTCATCTCGCCCTTTGTGACAAAGGGAAATCCTCATCATCATCACCTTCATCCTTGGTATGAGTACTTGCTAAAACAGCCGAAGCAGAATCAAAACATCGATCCGAGGCATGTATACTTTAGGTCTGATTTGGGAGCCCCGGCTGATGTTTCCTTCTTCCTCTTCTTACCCTTACCGCACTGAAACGACTAGATTGCATTTTTTGGCAATTTACGGCCATAAAACCAGAAATCCGTGCGAGTCGCTACTTTTAGGCCGGGACGGACCCGGCTCGGAATCACCTAATATTTGTCGTGGACATCAAATACGGCCTAAGAAACCATTTTCACCGCACCGAAGGTCCCTTCCTCACCATCAGGATACAGTCTCATCAATACTCCATCCCCGAGGCCTACCCAAGCATAATAAATCAAACCTACCACCATAAAAGATATTCATAAGGAAACATGGTAAAGGTAACAACAAAAAGCATACCATGGTCCTTGGCCTGCCACTACGTTCTGCCCAAGTCGCGCCAAGAATGCTCGATGTAAGGGAAAGCAAAATTTAACTGTTCGATCCATCTCGATAGGTTCTGACACATGCTAGGATACTAAGCGGTGCTTGCATAGTCAAAAGAAGATCATTTTCAGAAAAAGAAAAAGGGAAATAAAACGTGCTTGAGGTAAGGGCACTTACGTTGCATATTCTATTCCTCCAAGAATGGCATCCTATTAGCCGGGATGATATCCTAGGTCCTCACTTGGAAAAAATGGCTCATCTACTCCCAATCCTTGTCCTCATCGATGCTCGAAAAGAATAGCCTCGTGGATCGAGGATGAAGTTTGATCAAACCTCGGAAGAGACAAGGGCTGTATAATCTGACCAAGTGATTGAGGGTAAAGGTCATACCCTCGACCTGGTTGGAAAAATATCGGAGCATATGAATGATCCTCCTGAAAGAAGGATAGATATGATCGAGCATCACTCGATACTCACAGTAGAAATCGAGAATCACTGGATCTATCAATGGGGAAAAAGGATCTGAAGAATCAGCGGGACCTAAAGTAAATAGGTATGTATACACGCTGAGGAAGATAGCCTTGTAGTCTACTATGCTTTCCTCAGAATTGGGATTTCTACTAATACTGCCTCCCCCTATCGGCTGTCTTCCTTCACTCTATTCATATCGGTCACCACACTGATGTATCGAGACATGTGCTCACATCGGCCTAGTGTAAAGGGGGATTTCTGATGGAAAAATCGGATATAATATCAAATTGGGTAGTGGTTCATTACTCGAAAGTTGGGGCTAATTTTGGTTTGCCCTTTGACGGGCGTGACGAAGAAGTAGTGCCTTCTTTCTGGGGTACCGTTCTAGAGGTTCAGGCCACGATTAAGAAAGAGGGGTTTCTAGGAAGGAAAGTGAAAAAGCAAGCGCAGAAGAGAGAAGAATGTAGAAGGTGGTGAACTTATCTCTAGAAAATGGAAGATGTTGTAAAAATGTGAATAACAAAACGGTTGCGATATTTATAGAAGCCCTATGGGCAGCATTTAGGAAGCGAAAAGGTCGAACCAATAACGGTTCGTAGGCTTCTCGATAGTCGTGCTGACAGCCACTCCTGTGCAGCCTTTGAATAATGGCATTTAATGCTCTGATAGGCTGACGTCCTGATTGGAGTATCGAAGAGGTAAGAATTCAGGACCATTTCTTATCATTTTCATTCTAAGAAATGCAGGGACTATCTGTATATAATAAAAACCAGAGGGTCCAATTTTTTGTCATTATAACGCTCTATAAGCACGTCTCCAAAATCGCGAGACAAGGGTCGAGGTTCAACCCCGAGGGGTTATCAACGTTTGACCTCGGGGCAGCGCGGATCGGTAGTTATGATGGAAAAGCGAGAAGTTCCCAAGACATATGATTAAGGCTGACCAAGTCTACTGAGCTAGTACGTGCCCATACCGTGGCATTAAATAGTTGTACCAACCATTATCTTTTTAATAAATGCATTTGTACTATGTTGGGATTCCCCCTCATATATAAAGGGGGCCCTTATCATTTTGTAAAATAAGAGACATATACACGCATTCAATACAAGAACATTCTCTGCTCTCTAACTTAAACATATTCTCCCTTGATTCCACTACTTACATCTATTGCTTACATTGTGTCTCATTAATTGTTATTCATTTTATTGCTCATCATTGATCATAAAGAGCCTTCATCAGAGCTCTCAAAACTGTTAGTTGATGGCATCCAAATCCACTACTAAAAAGTAAATGGACACGGATGCATGCAATATAATTTACCTAACTATGAGTCGGGGTCGAATCCCACTGAGAACAATATGTAGGCGATTACGAATATAAGAGAATTATCACTTGATATGCAATGCCAAACACTTAGAATTGATTTTATAAAAGATTTATACTTAAATGTGAAAATGTAAATTAATTTAGAAAGCAAGTAAAATGATCAATGGCTACAAGGATGAATGCATCGGGAATTACACTCAAGTAACAATCCAATGTATTTCACAATTTTACAAATATGAGCAAGTTTATGTTAATTAGCCACGGGTAATAATTCTATATTAGCTTCTTCGAAATACTAATAAGACTTCCTAATTGAATTATCCCTAACACAGTTAAGAGATTAAGAACATCCGATTATGGCTACAAGTAGTTCAATCCTATCCCTAGGTAGAATCTATAAAATGAGGGTTAAAGCCTCAAGTTCTTGTTAATTAATCTTTCCCGACCCCAAAATTAACTTAGAGTTAATGGGCGAGTCCTAGAGTTAGCTAATCCCTTTGGAAACATTAAAGAAAAAGAATAAATAAAGTAACAATAACTCACTTCATAAAAGAATAAAAATCATTCAATATATAATAACAACAATTTATTTAATCCACACTGTAAATATGAATATTCCCATAAACAAGATTCAAGTGTTGGATAAAATACTACACACTTAGATATACAATACAAAGCAAGGAAATGAAGAAATAAACATAAATGGGTTAGAAATGCTCAACCAAAAGCTTCAAATCTTCAAGACCAAAGTGTGTGTGCAAACCCTAGATTCCAACCTTGTTCTATCTAGTGTTTGGAACTGAAAATAAGCCAAAAGATATCTACGAATGAGCTGGTTTGTGTGTTAAATGGTTTGGGGTCAAAGTTGTGAATTTCCAGAACTACCCAATTTTCTCGCTCAGTTTCTTCTTCGTGTTCGCAACTATACCTTCGCGTTCGCGAAGATTTGTTTTCCTTAGGCTTCGCGTTCGTGTTTGGCACTTCGCGTTCGCGAAGGTCTAGCTTCCTGCTTCTTCACGTTCACGAAGGGTAAATCACTGACAGGTTCCATTTCTCCATTTTAGCTCCTTTTTGACTTGTTTTCACTAGGTTTCTTCAACATTACTTCTAAATCCCATACAACCTATAAAATAGAAGTAAATGACATTAAACACACAATTTTATCTCTCAAACATAGCATAAATATAGGTTGAAAAACAAGATAAGTTGGTAAAATACCAATTTATCATTAGTCCTTCATCGGATGTCCACAACTTAATACCTAGCTCGACCTCGAGGCCCTAAATAACCCGGCTCGAGGCTCCAATTCTCAGTCACTCGATTTGCTTGAACATACTTCTTTCGAGTTCGTATCTAATTTTCTAGTCTCACACTTAGTCTATACTGCCTAACAACTAGCATAAAAATAAATCACGTATTTTTAGAACCACAAAATCAAATCTAATTGTAATTACCATTTTCAAGGTAAACAAGAATATTTATAACTACATGCGAAAAAGTAAACTAACTTAGAAAGCAAGTAAAATGATCACAACAAGTATGGATGCAATGGGAATGACACTCAAGTAACGATCCAATGTATTTCACAATTTTACAAATATGAGCGAGGTTATATTAATTAGACTCGGGTAATAATTCTATATTAGCTTCTTCCGAAGACTAACAAGACTTTCTAATTGAATTATCCCCAAAACAATTAAGAGATTAAGCACACCCGAATATGGCTACAAGTAGTTCAATCTTATCCCTAGGTAGAATCTATAAAGTGAGGGTTAAAGCCTCAAGTTCTTGCTAATTAATCTTTTCCAACCCCAAATTATCTTTCCCAAAATTAATTCAAAGTAAATGGGAGAGTCATAGGGTTAGATAATCACTTCATAATAAATAAAAATTGTTCAATACATAAGCACAACAAGATATTTAATCCACACTTTAGATATGGATATTTCCATAAACAAGATTCAAGTGTTGGAAAAAATACTACGCACTTAGATATTCAATGCAAATCAATACAATGAATATAAATGGGTAATAAATTCTCAACCAAAAGCTTCAAATATTCAAAACCCAAGGGTGTGTGCAAGAACCCTAGCTCCAAAATGTAAGGCCCCGTGAAATCCCTACTCGAAAACCCAGATCCCGTGGTGCCAATTTAGGAGCATGTGTTAGCAATTCATAGACCTTTTTGGATTGAATAATGCAGTAAAAAGTCAAGAATAAGTTTCCAGAAAATTGCAAGAAATGCGGTCTAGAATGCGGCCGCAAATTAGGTATGCAGACCGCATATCTGCCGCGGAGTTAGTCAGAATGTTGGTTAAAATTGAAGTCAGCTATGCGGTCGAAATGTGGTCACATAATCGAAATGCAGACCGCATAGTCATCACATATTTTCCTTTGAATTTTGTGAGGGTCAGTTCTGCGGTGCACTTTGCGACCGCAGAATGTGAATGCGAACCGCATTCCTGCCGCAGACTCAGTCAGAGTGTTCAGTTTCTGGGGAACATTTTGCGGTCCATTATGTGGACCGCATGTTTACTCTGTGATCGCAAATGCGATCACATATTTGACTCGAGGCTCCAATTTTTTAATTTTTAACCCGACCTCCATATTGATATATCAGGTGTTATAACTCATTTTAAGCATTCTTCTGAGCATTTTCTAGAGGGAGAGAGAGAGTTTTTAGAGAGGAAAAGTCTCCCCATCAAATTACTCCATAAGATATGGCTAAATCCTTGAAAAAAATCAAGTGAAGACCCTTAGACCTTCATCTCAAGAGGTAAGACTTCATCACCCCAACTCTTATTTGTTTTATTCTCAGATATAAGGGGTCACTAGTGAGGTGATTCATAGGTATAACAATGGATTCCTTGCATGCATATCAAACCTTAGAGTAGTGGGAGGTGGTGAATTAAAGAGGGGTACAAAATGATATAAATTGCTCTCAAAAGGGGGCCTAAGATCACATTGTACCTCTAGGGTTTGTCAATATGCTTGAACCAAGCTAGAGTCTCAATCTCATCTCGAATTCTCGATTTAATTTGTAATTCTTACTCAATAAATCAAAGTGCTAAGAGTTACTGGAAATTTGTAAAAGAGTAAGGAAAGCTTTATTGAGGTATGTATGGCTAAAACCCCTTTTATTAGAAATTGACCTCCGTTGTCATTTACGAAAGTATGGTAAGAGTTGAATTGGTTAGTGTATTGATTGTTATTATGCATTGATTTGCATATGTCTATACATATTCGTGAAGGATGTGCCTCAATGTGAATAATGCACCATTCTTGATAATTAGAGAAGCATGAAAAAGTACAGTTATGTGTTGAAATACTTGGGCTATAAGCCAATATCAAAACAAAGAATTATTCATGCTAGCTATGTGCACCTGTGATTGCAACTTGAATTATCTTTGATATATGTGTCTATGATCACAACTTGTAAAATGAATATTGAAAAGGGAAAAACGATGTGATGATGGTGGCCATGATCGCCCAGAAATTATTATGATATATGTGGAATAAAGATTTGGAGGTGTTGACTAATGAGAATGGAGTAATGCCTCCAATGAGGTGACCTAGCTGATCGGGTCNTGACAGAAATGCCCTAATCTATGTTTTGGGAATTGTATGAAAGATTATATGAATTGCATATTTGATTTACCCATATTATTTACTTGTACCTGTTTGATGGTTCTTGCTAGTAAAATGGTGTTTAGTTATACATACCAGTACAATTCAAATGTACTAACGTCCCTTTTGCCGGGGGCGCTACATTCGTGTTATGATTGTAGGTGGCTCCATAGCGGATAGTGCCGATCGTGTGTAGCAGAGCATTTTTCTACTCGAAGTCTCGGTGAGCCCCTTTTTCTTTCATGGGGCTATATGGTGTATCTTTTGTTATTACAGCTTTCCACTTTTGAGGTATAGCGGGACCTTGTTGCCGGCATAGTTATGCTTATCTGTTGTATCCTTGGAGGCTCCAAAGACACTAGTGTGGGTTATGTACAGGTGTTTGGGGAGTCCACTGTATATGTTGTAATCCTAAACTTGTGATCTCCATAAACTATAACTCTAATAGCATCCTTGAAGCTAGCTTATATACGGTAAATCTTTGTGATATGAAATGAACCAATGATGTAGTATGCACTATGTATTCTCGTCGAAATTAATGAAAGGCACGAGTTCCGTATTCATATTGATTTGGGGTAGAAAGTGTTCGGTAAGGCTTGCTCAGTCGGGTTCCCTTGAATGAGCATCGGTCGCGCTTCCCAAGGTTGGGGCGTGACACAAAACTTGTCTTATCTAGTCAATGTGACTGAAAATTAAGCCAAAGATATGTTTCCCATAAGATAGGTCGTGTATTTGCGGGTTTGAAATTGAGAAAATGTGAAATTCCAAATCGTCCAGAGCTGGAGGCCGTTCGCTACACCTGCGGAGAATCCTCGCAGGCGTAGCTCCACAGATGCGAAGTGCTGCACGCATAAGCAATTATGACCAGATTTTGGACTTTTGCATAAGCGGTCCATGAAGCTCAAAATCGCATATGCAGGAGGGGACTTATTTCGCATATGCGGATGGCCCAGCGCAGATACGATCCCAGTGAAGCTTGGCTATTATTTAGATACAGTGTTCTACTCGCAGATGTAAGTTAGCTAAAGTGGTAATTCTTGCGCGGGTGCAAGATCACTGGAAGCAGTTTTTCAATTTTTCAACCTTTTTTCGCTCAGTTCCACTCCATTTGGTCTCGGCTCTCTTCATGACTCATTGTACCTGAAAATCTAGCAATGCACACCATAAATCACCTCATTTTATATTTAAAGAACACAAAAACTAAAGAAAACAGTCTAAAATAAATGGTAAAATCACCACTCATCAACACCCCCAACTCAATATTTTTGTTTGTCCTCAAGCAAATCAAAACTAAAAATTCAACGAGGCTCTACCATTTAAAGCAAAATTAGCATCGCTATAATTTCCAAAGCACATTTTCCAATTAAGCATAACACTTATGGATTTGGTTGGTGCTAATAATTAGGCTCAAACATGTTAATCTCAACCAAATAACTCCCTCATTTAAAAATAACTTCAAGAATGCAATGGAGTTTCAAAATAATCAAGTGACAACCAAGCCTCAAGAAGTGACTCAAAAACACTAGTCTATTAGATATGCTCAATTTACACAATTCGGAATCTATCAATGTCACCAATCTATCATAATCCATGTTCCCTCACAAGAAATAAAGTCCCAAAATTACAATATTTAAAAAATCACAAGGGACAAATGCACAAAGACACTCACTCTCAACAAAAAATTTCAAGTGTTACAAAATATCATGCCGTAAGCTTGCCCTTATTTTAATCCGTTGCTTATTCAAGAACATTCGGTTGGAGATATCATAAGAACTTTTTAAGCTTGTAATGTAGGCTTAGAGAAGGGTAGAATAAACATTTGGGATACAAGTGACTACACCATCCTTGAACACTACTCACATTTGTCTTTATTTTTCTACTTTGCTTCTTTTTAAACCACATAACGCTTATTAACTTCTAGTTACCAACATAGAACCACCGTAAAGTACCTCTCTATTTTTTTTTCTCAAGACTCCCTTTTTTAATACATATATATATATACAAATATTTTCTTTTTCTTTTCTTTTGGAGCTTGAGTATCTTGATATAAACAACTTTGTGTGCGGTAAAAATAAGAGGGTCCGATTTTGTAGTCATTATGATGCTTCGCTGGCACGCCTCCAAAGGCTCGAGACAATGGTCGAGGTTCAACCCTGAGGGTTTATCAACAATTGGCCTCGGGGTTGTGCTGATTGGTAATTATAATGGAAAACTGGGAAGTTCCCAAGGCATGTGGTTAAAGCTGACTAAGGCTATTCGACTAGTTTAAGACCGTATCGTGGCATTAAATAGTTGTACCAGCCAAATATCTTGGTAATAAATGCATTTGTACTATGTTGGGATTTCCCCTTATATATAAAGGGGACCCTTGTCACTTTGTAACATACACAATATACAAAATTCAATACAAGAACATTCTCTGCTCTCTAGCTTAAACACATTCTCTCTTGATTCTATTATTTACATTTATTGCTTACGTTTATTGTGTTTTATTAATTGTTCTTCATTTATAGATCATTATTAATCATAAAGAGCCTTCATCGAAGCTCTCTGAACCGTTATTCCTTCATCGGTTGTCCATAGCCTAGTTCCTAACTCGACCTCGAGGTCCCGTATAACCTGGCTCGAGGCCCCTATTCTCAGTCTCTCGGTTTGCTTAACATACTGCCTTTAAGTTCTTATCTTGTTTTATAGTCTCGCACTTAGCATCTACTGCCTAACAACTAGCATAAAAATAATTCACGTATTTTTAGAACCATAAAATCAAATCTAATTGTAATTACCATTTTCAAGGTAAAGAGTTTGGCTCCCACCGTGGGGCTAAAAATAATAGTGATTGTTTCTTGATGGTTTACTACATAACGCAAGTTATCTTTCGCACTTTTAATTGTCCAAGAATCTTTGATTTTAGGTCAAAATATCTAACTCCATGAATGCATATGAAAACAACAGTCCTGAAGACCATGGAGAGAATGGTATGGTTGTTCAAGGCATCGGTGTACCACCGCAAAACCCTGAAGACGCACCAGAGCCAATCCCCAGGGATGCGGCCTCACGCGATGCCCAACACGTCGATATAAGCTCCCATACTAGCAGGAGCATACGCCAAGGAGACCAACAAGAAGCTCAGAAAACCCCAGCTCGGGAAGAACAAGAGGTTAGACTTCACGTTATTTTTGAGATGTTGCAGGCACAACAGCTGGCAATTGCTCAACTGCAAAGCCACCAAAAAATCCCAAGCACAACGGCACCAGAAATGGCCCCTCGAACCGAACAAGTACCTGGAAGTTTGAACAACAACGGGCCAGCAGCCGACCCCACTATTATGAAGATGCTCGAAGATCTCACAAAGAGGATTGAGTCGGGTGAAAAGATGATAGAAGTTATCGACAAAAAGGTGGAGACCTACAATTCAAGGGTCGATCAGATCCTAGGCGCCCCCCGATCCTAAAGGATGTCGATTCAAAGAAATTCGTACAAAAGATATTCTCGTCAAATTCTGCTCCAAAGCCCATCCTGAAGAAGTTTAGAATTCCCGATCTTCCGAAATACAAGGAAACATCAGATCCCAATGAGCACGTCACTACCTACACTTGTGCGGTGAAGGGCAACGACCTGATGGACGACGAGATCAAATCCATCCTGCTGAAAAAGTTCGGAGAAACACTTCCGAAAGGGTCCATGATGTGGTATCACAACCTAGCTCCGAATTCGATAGACTCATTTTCCATGCTGGCAGATTCTTTCATAAAGACATACGCCGGTGCCATCAAGGTGGCTACAAGGAAATCCGACATCTTCAAAATCAAACAAAGAGAAAACGAGATGCTGTGGGAGTTTGTATCTCGCTTTCAAATGGAGCGGATAGAATTAGCACAGGTCTCCAATGACTGGGCAGTGCAGGCCTTCACCTAAGGTTTGAACGAATAGCTCGATGGCTTCGAAGCAGCTGAAACAAAATTTGGTTGAATATCCCGCCGTGACTTGGTCGAACGTCCACAATCGATACCAACCAAAGATCAAGGCCGAACATGACCAACTAGGAGCCCCCCCGGGCTTAGTATATCCTAGCAGGATTTCGGCAAAGGAACTAAAGCAAAACAAAGAAAGGTACCAACCATACACCGAAGATATAAGAAATGCCCCAAGGCGTAACATACCCCGAAATGATTGAAGGATGGATCGAGATCAAAATCCTCGGGGACTTGTAAGCAGATCTAGATTCGACAGACATACGGGGGCACCGCATATATCGGAATACAACTTCAACATTGACGTTTCAGACATCATATCTGTCATCGGTAAAATCAGAGACACCAGGTGGCCAAGACCTGTATTATCAGACCCGTCACAGAGGAACCCCAACTTTTTGTGCAAATTTCACGGCACACACGGTCATAGAACCGAAGATTGCAGATAGCTCCGAGAAGAAGTAGCTTGGCTACTCAGCAATGGGCACCTCCGAGAGTGTTTTTAGCGAGCGAGCCAAAAATCAGTTCCGAGAAAGAGAAGCGAACAGGAAAAATGAAACAAAAGAGCCATAACATGTCATCCACATGATCATTGGAAGAATCGACATCCCGCAGGAACCCATTGTCAAAAGAACAAAAATATCCATCACCAAGGAGAAGTGAACTCGAGGGTATATACTCGAAGATGCTCTCACATTCAGTGACGAGGACATCGAGGCCCTGTCTCAACCTCATAATGTTGCATTGGTAGTTTCATTCATTGTGAATACATTTAAAATTAAACGTGTGCTTGTGCATCCAGGTAGTTCGGCCAATATTATTAGGTCGAGACTAGTGGAGTAGCACAAACTGCTCAACCAGATTGTGCCTACCTATTAAGTCCTCTATGAATTCAACATGGTGAGTGAAACAACGAAAGGGTAAATCACCATCCCGGTCAACGTGGCCGGCACGACCCAAAATGTCAAATTTCATGTCATTGAAGGGGACATAAGGTATAACGCCTTGCTAGGAAGTCCATAGATACAGTGCATGAGAGCGGTACCATCAACCCTTCACCAAATGATGAAGTTTTCGATGAAGGACATAAAATAAATCGTGTATGGGGAACAACATGCAACAAGGTAGATGTTTACGGTGCATGATGTGGCACCGACATCGATGCCTTCACAGTCAAATGATCCAAAGGATAAGCAAATAGTGAAGTAGCAATCATAAGACACATTCTCGGCTACACCTAAATAAAACAAGCAAAGGACCATACCACATCCCCGAACTAAATGTTTGAAGCACATCAAGGCTCAAAGTGCCATCACCACTAAGGTATAACTGTCTCCCTTTTATTTACACCGAATACTAACCTTTGTGTAGGTTTTTGATCGGAACAGTCGAAGCACTTTCCATCTTGAAGATCTTAGGTTTTAAAGCACATGTTGCTCTCTTTTCCTTCGATTGGATTTTAACCCCGAAAGATCACCTTTTTGAAGAAGTCAAGATGATCCAAAAAGGGGTCTTGCTAGGAAAAAGATGTATCGGGCCAAACGGTCGAACATATCGTGTCCGCATAGAATAACCAAACCCTTGACAGCGAAAACATGTATACTTGTGCCAAGTAATAAAAGAATATTTTTTCCTCCATCAAAATGCTTTACGCTTTAAAGAAGTCTGCTATTTTTTACAAGAAACAGCTCGAGAGCCAAAAATTTCCTGAACATTCGGGGACTGATGTCAAAAACTCGAAACTATATGACCTCCCGGTCGGAAACTTTGAACTCGTATGCCCTCAATGAGGCAATGCCAAAGTTTTCAAAGAACGGCTCCAAAGCCAAAAGAGTGCTCGATGTATCGGGGATTGTTGCTGATTTTCATCCACCAAGCTATCAAAAACTCGAGGCCATAAGGCCTCGTGCGGGAAACCTCGAGCCCATAAGACCTCCAAAAGGCAACACCAAGACTATAAGACCTCAAGTAAGGCATGAACCATACTTATACCAAGTAACTTATCTGTAAGACCTCAATAAGGCAAGAACCATACTTGTACCAAGTAACTTATTTATAAGACCTTTCAAAAGGCATAAATCCCGATCTTAAAGTTAAGGATATACATTCGAACTAGTAAGACCCCTAAAAAGGCATACCCTCGATGTAAACGCTAAAACTACTTCATTTGGGAACTAAAAGGCTATGGCCAAATACAATGACTACGGTCACAAGGCTATACTAGCCAAACTCATCCGACTCAAGGACTCCCGACCGTCGCTATAAAATCATATGCCTTCAATAACTTTGAAAAAAATTCAAAAAGAATCGGTTAATCATGCTATCCTTGGCATAAGCAAAAGAGCTTCGATCATATCAGCTCCAAACAATAGGCTTCGAAAAAATTCAACCATCAAGAGAAAACTCTCGAGGTGTTCATTTATCGCTATACAACGACTCATAATCGAGGATCTTATCGAGCCATCAAAGAGTCAGGCGAACACAAAAACTTTAAAAAGTCTTTAACAAGGGAAATAAAGCCGATATTAGAGATCGTACTAACCTATTGCATAAGAGCCACTGTCGCCAGCCCATATTGAAGATCATACTTACTCAATGCGTAAGAGACATCGTCGCCAGCTCATATTAGAGCACGTATCGACCCAACATGTAAAAGCCTAAGGGCCAACTTAAAATACAAAAACTTAAGGGTCAATGAGCTCGAGTCCAAATCCGACTCGAAGACTAAGCTCGAAATAGTTAACTAAATGCGCCTAAGGGCAAAATCATAAGATCCTACGGGTCAGCCCAACAAGCCTCAGGGCAAATTTACAAACCTAAGGGCTTTTACCTTAAAGACCGGATTCACCTGGCCAAACGTTAACAAACGTATAAAATTAAAGTAAAGAAAGACGTGCGCAAGTACAAGGAAATGCACGAAAGATAAAACCGAAAGGTTTCCTTTTATACGTATATGTGAAAAAATACAAAAGCTATATTTGCAAATGCTCTCTGAGAGCCCTATACAAAGAATCAAAAAGAAAAAGCCTAGTCTACTTCCCTCTCGAGGATTGTGGACCATCGGCCTCTTTCTCATTATCTTTGACATCGAGCAAAAGGAACTTGGCGTCGTATTCATCTGCCTTGGCATGCGCTATCTCTTCCGAGAGATTGAAGACCCTAGCATGAATCTCTTCAAGGTTTTCCCTTCGAGATTTACACTGAGCATATTCGTTACTTCTGCTCTCTGGATCGAAAGCACCTCTTAACTTTTCTCGAACATCAGTAACGTCTTTTAAATAAACGGCCACTTTCTTGTTGGCCTTAGCCCTAATCTTTTTAGCTTCAACCCGGGCGTCCACAACCTCAGCCTTCATCTCCAAAAGGTCAGACTCGAACCTTGCAATCGTGCTCGTCTGAACCGAGTTGTTTTCACAGGCATTCCGGAGATGTACCTCGAAAGTAGAAACCTTGGCCAAAGCATTCTTCTTAGCTGCAATATGGGCATCTATCTGAGCCCTTAGCTCATTACACTCATTTTTGGCCTGGCCAACCTCACCCAAAGGCGTTCCAGTTCCTTTGTCTTGCTCTACAGCTGAAGTATTAGAATATTAATCTCTTAGAATGGAGGAAGTAGCCCACATTCCCTTGGAGCAAAGATTACCTGTTTCTCAAGATGGATTTCATAGTTCAGGCTTCGATTTGCCTTGTACCGAAAGTGCCTCAATTCTTTTCCCTTTTATCACAAAGAAGCCTCAGGGATCTCTCCCAATCCAAGGCTTTCCACAACCTAGCTTCACAACGGAGCAGCTCAGACTTGAGCTTGTTAATGGGCTATGAAAAAGAAGTTCAATGTGAAAATGAAAAATGTAAAATCAAAAGACCAACAAAGTCAACCAAAGTTCACTGCAGAACCAAGCCGCTGAGCTTATTCAAAGGTTGAGCGTGCATCTATTGGCCTGGTCTCACCAACCCTAGTTGAACCAATCTCGATGGGGATATGGTCACTCGAGACCCCGTTCGATTTAGGCAGTCCTTGGTCTCGAACATCCCTCAAAGTACCTTCGATAGGAGGTGAGGATGACGACTGAACACCTGTATTCTTTGAAGTACCTTCGACGGGAAAGGAAAATGGCGGTAAAGAAGGAAACATCTTTCTGAGGCTAGAATCCTTAGATGTTGTAGGCTCAGCTAATACATCTTTTTTAAGCCTCCGAGCAGGGCTTGCCTCGCTATAAGCACCCTCATCTTTCAAGAACTCCTTTTTATTGTCAGTCCTCGACCCCAAAGTCAACGACCCTTCCTCCTCCTCGAGGGGGCATGGTCTCATCTCAAAAATTCTCCAATTCCTGTGTTAACGGAGTTAGTACACATAAAAGAAAGTACATTTCAAAGAAACCAAGCCACACAACACGTACTATGATGTTTCACCTCCTATATAACCTTGGCGAGATCTCTCCACTTACGCTCATCGTACGTCAAGCAAGCTGCCAGTTTTTTAGACCAATTCGCCAGGTTGGGAACCTCGTACGGCATCCACGGTATTTTTGCAAAAAGAAAAAAAAAAGAAAACATCTTTACAGAATCCGCCTCTACCATGAACAGAAATAATAAGAACATGAGTGTACCACTTACGTGTAAAATAGAAATGGAAAGAACTCTGCAGAGATGATATCGACAGTCCGCACTTGGACGAAATGACTCATCCACCCTCTATCTCTATCCTCTTCATTGCTAGAAATAAAGGGCAGAGTTGATCGATGCCGCATAGTAATCAGGACTCGATAATGAAAGGACCAGTGCAATCTAATAAGATGGCTGAGGGTGAACTCGAGCCCGACTTTATCTGCAAAATACCTTATCATCAGCATTATCCTCCAAAATAACGGGTGAACTTGTTCCATGGTAACTTGATATCTTCTACAAAATTCTAGCACGACCCTATCGAGGGGTACATATATACGCTCAAAAACCCTCGACATGAGCCATGATGCTCTCTCCCGAGGAAGGTACTAGTAGTACCACCTTTTCTCCCCATCTGCAGTATTTTCTAACTACCCCGAGGTCTTCCTCCACTATTGAGGAAATAAACCTTGATACGTGCTCCCGATGGCCCTAAATATTAGGAGGTCTCTCTAACGTAAAGTCCTTAATTGAGACAAAGCACCTCGAAGTTAGCTCACCAGACACCGACGGTGTACCACCGACCGAATGTGAAGCAGAGGTGTCACTCTCCTCTCCTTGGTAAATGGATTTGGACGTACAGTCATGGCTATGGTTAAATAAGAAAAGGAAGATGAAGCCTTGGGAGAAAGCTTTAAGTTGAAATAGTAAGAGAACTAGCGCAAAGTCTAAGAGCTCTAAAAAGGGATGGTCATTCAAAGTAGTAGAGTCCCCAAATAAGAAACAAGCAAATGCATATATAGAGCAACCAATGACTATTCACCTATCCTGAAGGCCAATTAATTCTAACCATGTTAGTACTATTTTTGAGGAAGTGTACCGGTAGGGCCACCCTTGTCACTTCGCAGCCGTGCCACATAAATGATGCTATCTTGTAGCGTTCGATACTTATTGAGATCCCTGAGCAGTTCTGTTATTACAAGCATCTATTCTACTTAAACTAGCGAATTATTCTCGATATGGTGCCCGATCTCAAGGGTCACGATTACTCGACATATGGGCTTCGAAGAGCCAATATCAAAGTCCAAAGGCTAACTTCGCGTAAATGCTGAAATATAATTCAAAGGCTTGAAGCAGAAAAATCTTTTTACATTACCAAAAATATATTTACAAGGGAGTGTCTTTACAAAACCTTTCCCCCCGGGAAATTCATACACAAAAAAGAATGGAAGATAAAGTGGGTCTATTCTTCACCATCACTACTCTCTGGGTCATCTCCGGAACCCTCGTCCGAAGTGGCTGAAAATGTCGATTCTTCCTCCAAGATCCGAGCTTCCTCAATCTCAGTTGAGAGATCTGAGCCTTTGGCACTTGCTTCCTCGAGAGCCTCCCTCCTTGCTTGCGAACGAGCGTGAGCAACAGCTCGAGTCAGCTTCTGCTGGGCCTTCTCTAATATCTCTCTAGCCCGATCATTTGCAGTGGCGGCATCTTTCATGTATGAAGACGCATTTTCTTAAGCCTCAGACTTAGCCACAGATAGTGCAGCAGACTCCTTTTGAGAACTACGAAGAAGTCCCTGGATCGATGCCAACTCCGTCCATAAAAGATCTCTCTCCGAGGTCATGACCTCACTTTGGCCCCTCAGCTCGAGGATCTATGCATTCTTGGTCACGACCTCTTCGTAAAGTCGCCCTACCAGGCATCCTTTTGCCCAATCTGCAAAGGCAAAACAAGTTGGTGAGCATCCAATTATAAGAATAAAAAGGTTAAGTTCATAGATTCCATGATACCTACTCGTCAAGGCCAGCCCTTTCCTGGCGCACTCACTCAAAGCTTGCCCGAAGACCGCTTAATTCCTCCCCCTTTTGGGCAGAGGAGGCCTCCGACTCCTTCAACACCGAGGTGATCTTATCGAGATCCTTCTCTAAGAATGAAAGCTCATCTTAAAATATAGAGAAGGCAGGGTCATACATCTTCTTAGCCTGTAATAACATAGAAAAGTCAAAAAGTCGAGCATAAAGATTTAAAGCACAAATGATATGTTGAAAATATCACCTTCTGATGAAGCCTCTCCGCCTTCTCGAGAGCGACGGGGGCATCAAGGTCAATATTCTCATCGATGCCGTCGAGGAGGTATTCAAGCACATTTTTCCCTCCATGAGAGGCCCCCACATTGGCAATATTCAGGTCCTGTGCATCCCTAAATTCTCCCAGTGAGTACGGAGGGCCCAAATTAAGGCCACCTAGGGCGTTAATTTCTCTAATGGTCTCATTTTGCTTCCGAGAAGCTTCAGGTTTAGACTCTCTGGAATCACCAGCAATAGGTTCATTGGTACGGACTATGCCACGTCTGACTTGAAACTCAGGGACTATTCCCAGACCCTTCTCGAAGGTCTCCTCAGCACGGGTTTGGTTTGTATCGACCACTTCCGATCCCGCATTCACCTGACCAATTATCAGCGAAGCATCAGCACCCCGTCTTACCCTTTGTACCAAAGGGCGATCATTATCATCATCATCATCTTCATCTTCAGAATGAGGACTTGCCACAGCAGCCAAAGTCAAGACCATGGCATCGACCTTAATTGAAGGCTCGGTCGAAGTCTCTTTCTTTCTTTTCTTACCCTTGTCGGGTGTTGAGGTCCCCTCTTCACCATCAGGAGCCAGCCTTATCGACACTTTATCCGTGAGGCCTGCACAAGCATAATGCATCAAACTTACCACCCAAAAGATACTCATAAGGGAACCTAGTAAAGATAGAAATAAAGAGCATATCGTAGTTCTTTGCCTCCCACCGCGTCTTGGCCAAATCGTGCCAAGAATGATTGAAATAAGGGAAAGCAGAATCTAACTATCTGATCCATCCTGATAGGTTCTGAACTGCATCGGGGTACCAAGCGATGGTTGCATAATCAAAAGAAGATTGATTTCATAAAGAAAAGGTAATAAAACGAACTCGAGGTAGGGGAACTTACGTTGCATATTCCATTCCTCCGAAAATGGCATCCTATTAGCCAAGATAATGTCCAAGGTCCTCACTCTGACCCGGCTCATCCACCCCCGATCCTTGTCCTCAATGATGCGTGAAAAGAACAGCCTCGCGGATCGAGGATGAAGCTTGATCAAACCACGGAAGGGACGAAGGCTGTATAATCTGACCAAGTGATTGAGGGTGAAAATTTATACCCTTGACCTGGTTGAAAAAGTACCGGAGCATATGAATGATCCTATGAAAAGAAGGATAGATCTTACCGAGCGTCACTCGGTATTCAAGGCAGAAATCGACAATCATCGAATCGATCAACGGGGAAAAAGGATCCGAAAAATCTACGGAGCCAAAAGTAAATGGGTATGTACATACACTGAGGAAGCTAGCTTTATGGTCTACTATGCTCTCCACATAATTGGGGATTTCTACTAATGATGCGTCCCCCTATTAGTAGTCCTTTTTCACTTTATTCGTATCGGTCACCATGCTGATGTAATAAGACACATGCTCACATCGGCTTGGTGTAACCTTAAAAGAATTTTAAACATCCTATATCTTAGTTGACTTGTCATTATTTGAAACTATTTGACTTGTGTTAGCTTACTTACTGTTCAATTGTATATTGTGGGATTGTTGCTACATATTGGTTTTCCCTTGTTGAACCGTTCTCTTTACGCCTAGCAGTCTTTACTATGGTTATTCCTTGTGAACTGGTTCTACCATTTCTTTGAGATTTAATGTTATTGAGTTGATTTACTTGTCGTACTTTATATTATTGCCATTGTTGTTGTTGTACTTGATGTGATTAATGAAGTTTCTACCATGCTGTAATTGTTATCTCTGTTGGTTGCGCTGCATATTTACTTTGAGACTATGGAACGATATTCCGGGAGATCCCCCCTGCATATTTACTTTGGGACTACGAAATGGTATTTCGGGATATCCCCATGTATTGCATATTTACTTTGGAACTACAAAATAGTATTCTGGGAGATCCCCCAGCACTGCATATTTACTTTGGGACTACGAAACGGTATTCCGAGAGATCTCCCTGCATATTTATGTTTGGGAATACGCGATGATATCTTGGGAGATCCCTTGGTTTTATCACTGTGTTCTAAGTTATTGCCTTTCATTGATTCTATTCTTGTGTAACTATTCAACATGCTGTCCGTTCTTCTCCTTATGCTTACTAGCTAGTATGAACCATGTTAGGACACTTGCACAAGCATACACATGACTAAGCACCCTTATCGTATAAGAGGTCTTCTTGATATTGTTGAATATAGGTGCACACCCTTGTTTACTTGCCTCCTATGTGAGAGTGGCTCTATTTGGCACGTGAGTTGTCAACATGATTATGAGGTTTGATGAGGGCGCAGGATGCCAACTGCTAGGGTTCAAGTATTGAGACCCGTGAGTTGTAATTTATTCGAGGTTCAATACTTTGTGAAGGTTGTTGACTAAAAATCAAATGTCAAAGCTGTCATAGTTGCTGAGTTATTATTTGTCCTTGTTGTATCTGTGGTTTTGGATTTAGGTTCTGTTTCCGCTCACTCTTCTCCGTCATTATTATTGTATCCCGCTAATACTTGTCATTTTCCCTTTCTTATTATAATTACTGTATTGTTAGTCACATTGTGTAGTTTTCATGTAGAAATCATGCATTGTTGTTCCTATACTTATACTTGTTCAATTTATTAGACCAGTAGGTGTCTTGATTATTCCTCGTTACTACTCCACCGAGGTTAGTCTGGATACTTACTAGGCACCGCTGAGGTGTGCTCATGATACACTTTTGTACATTTTTGTACAGATCCAGGTATTTGTTCGTTAGTAGTTGTGCAGATCGTTGCTGTGGAGACTCAAGGTAAATTTGTTGCTGCGTTTGCAGGCTTCGAAGTTACCTTCCTATTTTTGTATTCACATTGTATCACTTATTTTCAAACAGTTGTATTTAGAAGTTGTAGTAAACTCTGTAGAGCTTATGATTTGTACAACGGGTTTTGGGAAATTGTAAGTTCTTGTAAAGATTTCTATATCGGGACTATTAGATTTTCTTTCTTATTGTTGTTATTCTGTAAATGTTAGGCTTACCTAGTCCCTAAGACTAGGTTCCATCACGATACCCAACAGGGGAAAAATTGGGTTGTGATAGAGACACTCTGCTCGCAATTATATATAACCACATTTCTGCTTCGGCTGTGAAACTACCACATTTGATATCTTTTTTCTTTTTATCCCAAGTCACTCTTTGACCTATAGGACAAAGCTTTGAGACTATCCAATCACCATTGTTGCTGTCAAACCTCTTTTTTTCGCTTACTACACCCTGCGAAGGGTATAATAAAAGGAGTTTTTCCACTTAAAGGACAATCGGAACGAGATTTATTATTAAGATTTCAGAGTCGCCACTTGGGAGGTTAATGGTGTCCCAAGTCACCGGTTGAATCCTGAAACAAGGAAAATATGACTCTGTTAATAGTCCGCGAACCAGAAATCCGAGTAAGGAATTCTGTTAACCCAGGAGAAGGCGTTAGGCATTCCCGGGTTCCGTGGTTCTAGCACAGTCGCTCAACTGTTGTATTTGATTTTATCTGATTTTAAAACATGTTCTATCCTATGTTCCTTTTATTAATAACCTGCTTTTATTATATATTTAATTTTTATAAGAATTGCAAAGTCATGAAAATATATCTCTAACCACGTCGCACTAGTGCACCCGTGATTATCAACATATTTCGACTTCGTTGAGATTTGGATTTGGGTCACATAAATGTGCACTCGTATTTAGGAAGGTAATTTTGTTAAAATACGCGCCTAAAGAAACTACGCGTTATTAACTTTGCGGGAGGCCATGAAAATTAGCTAAATGGTACGTCCCGAATTCTAAATATTTTAATAAAGTAATTAAAGAGGGCCACACAATTTGTGTATTATATTTGGCGCGGCGCACCTCATTTTTATTTTAAAGGCCAACCGAAAAGAACTACGATTTTCTGTCAAGTATTTTCTCTAAAGGGCCTAATTATCACATTGTTGAAGAGTTACTTATATTTGGGGATCCATGGACATATGAATTCAAATCCTTAAACATTTCTGGACCTTGCACACAGCCCATAGGAGGAGTCAGTATCCGGGTGATGCAAGAGGGCAGGCTAATGCAAGCCTGGGCCCAGGTCCAACGGATACTCAATCAAACGAGACCTGGGCCACCTATTAATGCAGTCGAGCCCAAACTCCTGCAATCAGGTTGTCTATTGAATCGAACAAAGCTTCAAATTAACGTATACCAAATATCCGATAAAGTTACTCCAAATTCTCAATGTACTTATAACGCAGTAAAACAATTCATGCTTACTCAAATCGATTAAACACTGATCACTTTGAGTTTCAATTCCCAACTCATATTATTTGCTATTTTTCTTTTTCTGCCGAGTTGTTGGATACTATTAAGGCAAAAAAGCAGACTGGAATTAAGGTAAAAAAAACTCAACTATGAAGATGCTATCATATTATTCACCCAAACGAGCAATTTAGTACATCCTTTACGAAATGACTTCCTCAACCTATCATGAAACTAACACTATTAACTGAAGCATACTTAAACTCAAAAAACACCCTACAACCTATTTGAAAACAATCACATCTATTTACTTTTGAAACTCAACTGAAAGTTATAATAGCATTCCATAGTCCAACTTAATACAAGCAGTTTTATCTAATGAACATCAAGATGGAAAATTAAAACTAAATAGTATATGAAGAGTTCATATGAAATTTAAACATCTTCTTCATTTAATGCAACCATTGCTCATATATGTGGATTGATTTTCCACTTCAATTGAGTCTGTAAGAGAAGTACCTGGAAATATAACGAATAGAAGGGGTCGTTAGCAATAGAAGAGCAGACAGCAGCTCACAGCAACCAATAATTGGAATTCAAACGACACCAATCAACCCAGTTTTAGCCCAGAAATACATTTGACAGTCCAGGAAAAATTTAGAGCAGGATAGAATCAGGAACACCAATCATAAACCACTTGAATCACCCAAATAAAATCAAAATTAAACCCAGGCAATCCAGCACACCCTCAGCAACAGAAACAACTAAACAATAACTCAAATAGGCTGCAATCTGACTCCAAAGACCAAATCAAGTAGTTTCAGAACTTCAATTCCCAAATACTGAACTAAAGGGGCAAAACTAACAATTAAACTCGAATTTGGACTGCCAAAATCCAATGGAACAATCTGCCTTTTTAATTTTACTGCATTTTTGTTTTGTTTTTGGATTTTTTTTGAAATTTTCTATTGTTTTGGGTTTTTGAATATTTGAATTTCAAAATCAGATCTGGAGATTAGAGAGAGTTTTTGGAGGGGAGTTTTGTGGCTCAAAAACTTGTTATACAAGGCAAATGAATGCCTATTTATAGGCAAACTTAGGGTGCAAACTTCAGATTTTCATTTTACTCATTAGTCCCTATTTTATTTCCATTTCTACCCCTCATTTTCTGACCTGTTATACAAATAACTACACATATTTTGTGAATTTCAGTTCAAAACCCCTTCTAGAAAGTCCTAGGGGGTTCTATTCTGATTTTTCTATACTTAAAATCCCTAAACTACCCTTACCTCATTTCAATATTTACTAAATCTGATTAAATTACCATTTCCCATGCCTATATTACCCCTGAAACTATGTTGTAATTACTATTAGCCTATTTGTATGCCCTAAAATGCCCCTGAACCCAATTTGAATTTACTACACTAGTCTAACCCCACTCCCAACTCCTTCCTATGGTTGTTTAACAGCTAACTATAGTTAACTAATAGGTTCTAGTAATCCAAACAATCCTTAGATTAATTGACTACTAATTATTGACAAAACTTATACTCCCTCCGTTTCAATTTATGTGAACCCATTTGACTGGGCACTAAGTTTAAGAAAAGAGAGAAGACTTTTGATCTTGTGGTGTAAAATGAGGCACCTTTATTTTGTGTGGCTATAAATCATTGCATAAAGGTAAATTGTTTCCAAATAAGGAAAGGGGTCATTCTTTTTGGCACGGACTAAAAAGGAAATAGGTTCACATAAATTGAAATGGAGGGAGTATATAACAGAATTCGAAATCAGAAGACAAGTCCAAAAGAAAAATTAGTAATCATGAATGTATACAACCATTAATACCTAATCAGAATTAAAAGCAAGCAAGGGAAGTATCTACTGTTAATCATCACAATTTAATCCAACATACTATCAACCATACCACGATTAAACAAAGTAAATTGGAGCATAATCAGACGAATAGTAAAACATAAAATAGAACACAATCAAATGCAATTCAGACTAAAAATTAATCTATAAACCAACCCTAAATCAAACTCAACAACCCTAAAATTAATTTATAAACCAACCCTAAACCAACAGTAACAATAAAACCCAGGAAAACTAAAAGCAAAGAAAAAAACAAAGCAGACTTACAGTTTGAAACTTGATTTAAAAGTTACGCGGCCTTGGTGATATTCAAACCTCGCCTGAAGTCAATTCTTTATGAAGAACATCAGGGGACTATGTGGTGAAGATTTGGAGCCATTTGGATGAACTAAGGTTTTGACCATTTTTTGGATTCGCAAATTCGAGGACTTCAGTCGCAACTTGAGGCAAGTTATTGATGGATTAATGATGAGGAGGTGGGGGAGGCTTGGTGGTGTGAATTTGGGCCAATTTCGGAGGTATCGCCGCCGTGGGCGGTGGAGACGGCGATAAAAATTTTGGTTATTCGACGGTCTGTGGTGGGATCGAAGGGAGACGAGGGCAGATTCGTGAAGAGGGCATTGAGGCGGTATAGGGGTGTAAATTTGGGAGCCACCGGAGACGGTGGCGATTTCTCCAGCGGCGGCGGCGGCATTACAGGCGAGGCTGGAGACTGGGGTACGAGGAAGGAGACCAGATGTCTCTAGGGTTATGAATTATTTCAGACAGATATATTTAAAATCCAACATTAATTTGTGGCCATTGGATCAATCAAGATGAAGGGCTGTGATTTAATGACGTCAAAACGACGTCGTTTTGAACATGGGGCAATTGGACCGGATGGGGTGACATTGGGCCTGGACTGGGCGTGTGACATTGTTTAGTGTGACATTGTTTTGGGCTAGGGAAATTATTGAAAGAGCCCATTTGGATTTGTATTAGACACCCTTTGTTTTATATTGTATTTTATTTACTTTACTCTTCTATTTCATTTTTATTTTGTATTTTTGTATATTTTTTTATAATTTTTTTTATAAAATGCTAAAATAACCATCATAATTAAACTGCATTTAGATTTCCTAATTAATTCCTAATTAGAAGAAATATGCAAACTAATACTAATTTGAACTAAAAATACAAAATGGACCCTTTTTGTTATTTTCTTTACATTTTGTTCTAAAACAAATTAATACTAATCGATGCTAGAATTGTGAAATTAAATCCCTAAATGCAAGTGCATATTTTTGTATTTTCATATGAATTATCATGCAACCAATTAACACAAAATTCACAAAAATTGTAAACATTATTTTATTTGAAACTTTTGGGAATAATTTGCTTAAGGCAAAAATCACGTGCTCACAGCTGCCCCTCTTTACCCGAAAACACGAAGAGCTTTCGTGCAAAGACAAGTGAGCAGAAATGAGCAATTTTTGCCCGTTCGCATATTCGGTATGAAACATTTTTGAAAGAGTTGACCGCATCCTGCTTCAGAGGTTGCCTACATATCCCAGGCTAAACAGGAATCAGGTCAGTGTAGTTCAGGAGTGTCTGGTAGCTGGGACTACCAAGAGCTGTGATTTCACTGTTGTTGCTGCTGCTGCTGCTACTGCTACTGCTCGCTGACCTCCTTATTAGACCATGGTAAACAAAAGAAGCTAGCCTAAGCTATGACCTATGAATTACAAAAGATCCTATCTATGTCTTCAAATTTGCTATTGTATTGCCTTGCATTTGTATCTTGTGTTCCTCCAATGGAATTCCTGATGTTGTCTTGGCGATGTTTTGCCATTCCTCTTGATGATGCTTGACTGCTACAATTTGAAATATGTGCCTCCATTCTTCAGGTGGGCTCTTGCTTACGATGCTTGAAAAGGTATTCCCTTGTTCTCCAGGTGAGCTCCTGACGGCGATGCTTGGAAAAGTATTCCCTTATTTTCTAGGTGGGCTCCTGATTGCGATGCTTTGAAATGGATTCCCTTATTCTCTAGGTGGGCTCCTGATTGCAACAAGAACAGACAAACAAAGAAAATTTTCTGCCCCAGTATGATGACTGGGCACATCATGTTATCAGATATTAAAATTAAAGGCTAAAATTTGGATTGTACTTCCCTTATTTTCCAGGTGGGTGCGTTCTTGCTGCATTTGAAAAGATATTCCCTTGTTCTTCAGGTGGGCTCCTGCTTGCTGACTTTTGAAAGATATTCCCTTGTTCTTCAGGTGGGCTCCTGCTTGCTGAATTTTTTGAAAGATATTCCCTTATTCTTCAGGTGGGCTCCTGCTTGCCGACTTTTGAAAGATATTTCCTTGTTCTTCAAGTGGGCTCCTGCTTGCTGGATTTTTTGAAAGATATTCCCTTATTCTTCAGGTGGGCTCCTGCTTGCTGAACTTTGAAAAGATACTCCCTTATTCTTCAGGTGGGCTCCTGCTTGCAAACAACCATACAAAATGAAGAAAATTTTCTGCCCCAGTTTGATAACTGGGCGCGTTGCGTTACCGAATATTAAACTTGAAAGATAAGACTTGCATTATACTTCCTTTGTTTTTCAGGTGGGTGCCTGACTGCTGTGTTTGAAATGTATTCCCTTGTTCTCCAGGTGGACTCCTGCTTGCTGAATTTTGAAAGATATTCCCTTATTCTTCAGGTGGGCTCCTGCTTGCAAACAACCATACAAAA
>MU731653.1:82308-96711 GCA_026770625.1 Nicotiana glauca
ATGTGATTTTCATTGGTCCTTCATGTTTTACTTTCTTTTGATATGTCCCAACCTTGTTGGGCCATACAACTGGGAAGCTGATAGTTAGCTTTGACATCCTTCTTTTGTTTTTTGAATAGAACTGACACTGAAACATCTTATAAACAGACTTCAAGAGAATGAAATGCAATGATCTCGAAAGTTTTGAGGATAGAAAACTCTGAAAACGAATGTGTTGTAATGAAGAGAAAAAGGATAGGACTTATCTGGGTAGAACCGTTGGTACCATTGATCATGCCATGCATTTTGGATTAACCAGCGTAGTCTGTCCAACCAATCAACCATCAATTGCCACATCTGCTGTTCCATACTATCACAACCCGACTTTCGCCAAAACCTAAACCTTGCTTGTTTTGCCATGTTTCAAACATGTTTCAACCACAGACTTACTTCATTTGCCCATATGAAAAACTCACATTCGCCTTACGGTGCCCGTGAGGGTTTTCACCAATAAGACTCTCATTTTTTAATATCTCTCAAACTCACTTCGCCTTACGGTGCCCGTGAGGGTTTTCACCAATAAGACTCTCTCATTTTCAATATATCTCAAGCTCACCTCACCTTACGGTGCCCATGAGGATTTTCACCAATAAGACTCTCTCATTTTACTATTTCTTCTGGTACCAGACTGTTGTCCCCCATCATGCATCACGTTACCTGCTCGTATTGACATTTCTTAAGATTGATCAGAAGGTCTTTCTTTGGACCATAATGTGGCTTTTGGATGGGTTTTAGAAAGAAGGGTATAGAGGCTCAAAATATTTCAACGTGGGTTCAAAATTACAACTTTCGGAATCATATTTCTTCAACAACCACGACTTCTGCCCCAGTTTCCTCCTTGGGGATTTTTGGATTTTTCTTTTGTTGTGACTGAACCTTAGTGAGGCTGCCTACGTACCCTTTCGGGGTCAAGTCAAATGTAGTTTAGGTCATAAAATCGCTTCGTTGTTGCGATGTTTTCTTTCATTCTTCTTTTCTTTCTTTTTCATTTCTTTTCTCTTTTTTTTCTTTTCTTTTTCTTTTCTTTTCTTTTCTTTTATTTTATTTTTCTTTTCTTTTCTTTTTTTCTTTTTCTTTTTCTTTTTCTTTTTCTTTTCTTTTCTTTTCTTTTTCTTTTCTTTTCTTGTTTCTCCACTTAATTTCCTGCTCGGTTTCTTGAGTTTTGTTGTTGATTCCGAAAGAGGGATACGAAAGAAAATATAATAAGGCTCAAAGGGATAACAAAGGATAAAGTTTTTGGATAGCAGAACAAAATGACTTCGTCATTTCAATCTCAAAGTATGCCAAATACAATTAGGTACATAAAGATAAAGAAATCATACATAATATCTCTTGATTGCATCAGAGTTGATAGCCATTTTTACACATTTCCCTTCCACATCTGTTAAATACAATGCACCATTGGACAACACTCGGGTTACAACAAACGGCCCATGCCAGTTGGGAGAAAATTTTCCTTTTGCTTCATCCTAATGAGGTAAGATATGCCTCAACACCAATTGTCCCACTTCAAACTTCCGTGGATGCACTTTCTTATTATATGCTCTTGCCATTCTCTGTTGGTATAACTATCCGTGACATACTACTGCCAATCTCTTTTCATCAATCAAGTTCAATTGTTCCAAACGGGCTTTGACCCACTCATCATCATCAATTTTTGCTTCAACAATAATCCGAAGTGATGGTATTTCAACTTCTACAGGTATTACTGCCTCCGTACCGTACACCAATGAATAAGGAGTTACTCCTGCTGAAGTGGGAACAGTAGTGCAATAGCCTAACAGAGCAAAAGGTACTTCTCATGCCATTGCCTGGATCCTTCCACCATTTTTCGAAGTATCTTCTTGATGTTCTTGTTAGCTTCCTCGACTGCTCCATTCGCCTTAGGACGATATGAGGTAGAATTGAGGTGCGTGATCTTAAACTGCTGACATGTTTCCGCCATCAGATGACTGTTGAGATTGGCACCATTATCTGTGATAATAACCTTCGAATTCTGAACTGACAAATGATATTTGAATGCACAAAATTGACCACCGCCTTCTTGGTCACTGACTTAAAAGTTTTCGCTTCAACCCACTTAGTGAAATAATCAATGGCTACTAGAATAAACCTGTGCCCATTAGATGCTGCTGGCTCGATCGGCCCAATGACATCCATTCCCCAAGCAACGAAAGGCCATGGCGCCGACATTGTATGCAACTCAAATGGTGGAGAATGGATCAAATCTCCATGTACTTGGCATTGATAACACTTGCACACAAAACTGATACAATCCCGTTCCATAATAAGCCAGTAATAACCTGCTCGGAGAATCTTCTTTGCCAATACATACCCACTCATATGAGGTCCACAAACTCCAACATGTACCTCAGTCATGATAGTTGTAGCCTGTTTAGCATCCATGCACCTCAATAGACCAAGATCTGGAGTTCTTTTGTACAAAACTCCTCCACTGAAGAAAAATCCGCTTGCTAAACGTCTAATAGCTCTCTTTTGATCCCCTGTGGCCTGTGTCGGATATACTCCCATTCTGAGGTATTCTTTGATATCATGAAACCATGGTTCACCATCAAGTTCTTCTTCTACCATATTGCAATAGGCATGCTGATCTCAAACTTGAATCTGCAATGGGTCCATATAAGCCTTATCTGGATGATGCAACATTGACGCCAAAGTGGCCAAAGCGTCAACAACTTCATTATGAATCCTTGGAATGTGTCTGAAATCTATTGACTGAAATCGTTGACAAAGTTCATGCAAACATTGCCGGTACGATATGAGCTTTAAGTCTCGTGTCTCCCATTCTCCCTAAATTTGGTAAACCAAAAGATCCGAGTCGCCCATGACCAAGATCTCCTGGACACCCATATCTATAGCCAATCTCAAACCCAAAATACATGCCTCGTACTCGGCCATGTTATTAGTGCAGTAGAAACAAAGTTGAGATGTAACAGGGTAGTGTTGCCCTATCTCAGAAATAAGTACCGCTCCTATCCCCATGCCTTTGTTATTGGCAGCCCCATCAAAGAACAACTTCCACCCAGGTTTTTCATCTTGTTCTGATTCCTCAATATGCATTGTCTCCTCATCAGGAAAGTATGTTTTCAACGGTTCATATTCATCATCAACTGGATTCTCCGCTAGGTGATCAGCCATTGTTTGTGCTTTCATCACAGTACGGGTCACGTATACTATATCAAATTCAGTGAGCAGGATTTGCTACTTTGCGAGCCTCCCTGTGGGCATGGGCTTCTGAAAAATGTATTTTAATGGATCCAACCGCGAGATGAGATAAGTGATATATGCTGACAGGTAATGTTTCAACTTCTGTGATACCCAGGTCAATGCACAACACGTCCTCTCAAGCTGAGTGTATTTTACCTCGTAAGATGTAAACTTCTTGCTAAGGTAGTAAATTGCCTGCTCTTTCTTTCCCGTAACATCATGCTGCCCCAGTACACAGCCAAAAGAATTATCCAACACTGTCAGATAAAGGATCAAGGGTCTTTCCGGCTCTGGCGGAACCAATACAGGTGGACTGGCCAAATACTCCTTAATTTTGTCAAATGCTACCTGACATTCATCCGTCCACTTGATTGTAGCATCTTTCTTTAGCAGCTTAAAGATAGGTTCGCAAGTTGTTGTAAGCTGAGCAATGAACCTGCTAATATAATTCAACCTGCCGAGCAAACTCATCACTTCTTTCTTGCTCTTTGGCGGAGGCAATTCCTGGATGGCTTTGATTTTGGACGGGTCTAATTCAATACCACGTCGGCTTACCACAAACCCCAACAACTTCCCTGACGGGACTCCAAAAGCACACTTTGCTGGATTGAGTTTGAGATTGTACCTGCGAAGCCTCTGGAAAAACTTCCTCAGGTCTTTAACATGATCACACTGCTTTATTGACTTTATAATCACGTCATCCACATAAACTTCAATTTCCTGATGCATCATATCACGGAACATGGTGGTCATCGCCCTCATGTATGTTGCCCCTGCGTTCTTCAACCCAAACGGCATAACCCTATAACAGTAAGTTCCCCAAGGCATAATGAATGCCGTCTTTTTTGCGTCTTCCTCATCCATCAAAATCTGGTGATAGCCCGCATAACAATCCACGAAAGAACCAATCTCATGTTTGGCACAATTGTCAATCAATATATGGATGTTTGACATTGGGAAGTTGTCTTTTGGACTCACCTTATTGAGATCACGGTAATCAACACATACTCTGGTCTTTCCATCCTTCTTTGGCACAGGCACAACATTGGCTAACCAGATGGGATATCGGGTAACCCGTATGACCTTCACCTCAAACTGCTTGTTGACTTCTTCTTTAATTTTCACACTGATATCTGTTTTAAATTTCCTCAGCTTTTGCTTGACAGGAGAGCATTCCGAATAAATAGGCAATTTGTGGACCACCAGATCGGTACTTAAACCCGGCATATCATCATATGACCATGCAAAAATATCTTTGAACTCAAACAACAACTTGATTATTTCTTCCCTGAGCGGGGCTTCCAAATGGACACTTATTTTTGTTTCCCGAACATTCTCCTGATCCCCTAAATTGATTGCCTCTGTGTCATTCAAATTAGGTTTGGGTTTTTCCTCAAATTGACTTAATTCTTTACTGATTTCTTCCAAAGCTTCCTCATCATCATATTCTATCTCATCCTCACAATCAACTTTTACTATTTCACATTGATTATCAAGACTAGGCCGGAAATTCCTCATGCATGATACATCATTGAAACCAGCATAAAAGGGACTGTACAAGAAAGAAAAGAAAAACAAAAATAAAGGCTATCAGAAATGAAGAGAGAAGGAAATTGCATTTCATTAAAATTGTAAGATAACAAGGTTTAACTCATCCAAATGGACGGAACATAGCAATCCGAATTACAACCTTGGAAATAATCCAGATTTAATACTCAAAGGAAAATCAAAAACTAACTACCACGACTCCTTCCGAGTAGGAAGAGGAGTAGCTTCCCAGTTATTAAGCTTGGCCTGAGACCCCACGAACTGCACATCAATTTTACTCGGACCTTCGCCTGCTTCCATCATATTCACTTCATCGAACAACCTTCCGAACCTTTCGATCATCTCCTTGTCGGGTTCTATCACCACAGAATTGGGCATTGCTATTGCTGGGTACCTTTTAGTACCAGACCGGACAAAAGAATGGGAAAGGCGAGGAATAGGTTTTGGAAGGGTCCACACTCTCTTCTTCATTTTTTTGGATCTCCTTATGTCGGCAGCAGTAGGTTTGAAACCTATCCCGAAAGTGTCCAGATTTCCAGGAAGAGACACTGGCTATATGATCCCCTGTAATGAAGCTCCCAGACACTTTCCGGGTAAAAATCCATTCTTTATCATCTCCGTTGCCACCATGACAGATGCGGCAACTATCTTGGGCATAGGAACACACTCCCCTTCCGGAATTTTAGCAACTGGCACTGTGTCTAAAACTTGGTACACCCACGGACCTTTATCATCTTCAACTTCTTCAAAGGGTGTAATAGCATTACAAGAATTATTCTCCCCATGGACCACAATCTCTTGCAGATCCCATTCAAATTTGACCATTTGATGCAAAGTAGACGGCACTGCCTTTGCGGCATGAATCCAGGGTCGTCCCAATAAAAGATTGTATGAAACAGCAACATCGAGCACCTGAAACTCCATAGTAAATTCCACAGGTCCTATTGTTAATTCCAGCACAATATCTCCCACCGTATCTTTCCCTCCGCCATCAAATCCCCGTATACATATACTATTTTTATGGATTCTTTCACTGTCAACTTTCAACTTTTCTTAGAGAGAGGGAAAATATTTGCACTAGCCCCATTATCAATTAACACCCGAGTCACCACAGAATCTTCACACTTCACTGCGAGGTAAAGGGCTCTATTATGATCGGTTCCTTCCAGTGGCAATTCGTCATCAGAAAATGTTACCCTGTTAATCTCGAAAATTTTATTTACAATCTTCTCAAGATGATTCACTGTGATTTTGTCTGGCACATGGGCTTCATTTAGAATCTTCATCAGTGCCTGGCGATGTTCATCCGAATGGATTAATAAAGACAGTAATGAGATTTGTGCCGGGGTTTTCCTTAATTGTTCCACAATTGAATAGTCTTGTGCCTTCATCTTTTTCAAAAATTCTCCAGCTTCTTCTTCGGTATCAGCTTTCTTTACCAGTGCCGGATTGTCTTTAGTTGCTTTAATCTTTTTCAATTCTTCAGGGGCAAAGCATCTCCCTGATCTAGTCAACCCATGAGTTTCACACACTTCTTCTTTGACTTCTTTCCCTTTATACATCACAGTCACCCGGTCATAATTCCACGGGACAGCTTTTTCATTAACCACTGGCAACTGAGTCACCGGTTTAATGACAATCGGTTCTGTACGAGCGCCTTTTACAACCAACACAGGTTTAACAGCTGCTCTTGGTATTGTCACTTTAACAGGTTCTGGTTTTACTATCATCACTGGTTCACTAATTGTCTGTTCCACTACGGCTAATGCATTCCCACCAATCAATTTCTCATTTGCTTTATTCTCACTTGCCTTAATCATCATCACAGCTTGCGACGACTTCTTGTATTCTCCCTTCTGTACTAACTCAATCATGTGAGTCTCATGATGAGTTGGTAATGAATTCTGCGTGATATTGGGAGTTTCTGGAGCCTATACTTCAATTCTCCTAGTATCAATAAGTTCCTGAATGGTAGTTTTTAGATGCCAATATTTCTCCGTATCATGTCCTGGCGCTCCTTAGCAATACTCACAATTTACAGAATGGTCCAGGTTCCTCGAGGGAGGGTTTGATATTTTTGGTTCAATTGGGTTTAACATTCCAAGCTGCCTTAACCGGTGAAACAGGCTAGTATAAGATTCTCCTAACAGAGTGAAAGTCTTTTTCTTTTGCAATCTGTCATTCTTGGCAGCAGGGTTTGGTCGGAAACCGGTTCCACTGGGATTTATGTAGGTTCTAAGAGGTGGGTATGCATCTTGGGTATGATAAGTGTTTTGGGGAGTATGTGGACGCCAGGGTGTTTGAGGTTGAGGATAAGTTTGGGCATGGTGAACTGAGAAGTGAGGAACGGGAGCTGGATAGTAGTGTTGTGGTGGGCCATATGGAGTATGCGGGTAGGGTTGGTTATGTGGATGGGGTTGGTGATAATATGGTGAAGAACCCCTGGACCATGCCCTCGACTCCACCACGGCAAATTCTTCCTTCTTCTTCTTTCCCAAAACCCCTCCAGTGCCAGTCTAGATGGCTTGGGTAGTCGCTTTTAATGTGGAGTAACTCATAATCTTGTTGGACTTCAAACCTTCTTCTACCATGCTTCCCATCTTTACGACTTCATTGAAAGTTTTCCCCACCGCTGACACTAGGTGACCGTAATAAGTAGGCTCTAAAGCCTGCAACAAATAATCCACCATCTCACCCTCTTTCATCGGAGTATCAACCCTCGCGGCCTGTTCCCTCCATCGAAATCCATATTCTTTAAAACTTTCTCCAGGTTTCTTTTCAATCTTGGTCAAGGAGAGATGATCAGGGACAATCTCTAGATTATACTGAAAGTGGTTTGCAAATGCTTGGGCTAAGTCATCCCATGTGTACCATCGGGTATGATCTTGCCTTGTATACCACTCTAAAGCCGATCCACTGAGACTTTGGCTGAAATATGCCATTAACAATTCGTCTTTTCCTCCAGCACCTCTCATCTTACTACAAAACCCTCTCAAATGAGCGACAGGGTCGCCATGTCCATCATAAAGATCAAACTTTGATAACTTGAAACCCGCAGGCAGTTGGACTTCTGGAAACAAACACAGGTCTTTATAAGCGACACTCACTTTCCCCCTAGACCTTGCATATTCCGGAATGATTGTTCCAAGCTTTTTACCTTGCGTATCATCTCCTCCTGCTCGGGGTTTTTAGAAGGCTTTTCTTCTTCCGCTGATATATCAATAAGAGGAGTATAAGAGTATGGTTCATGAGGTTTGAAAGTAGGCTCGGGCGGATAATAGTGGTTTTCTTGAGTGTGGAACAAAGGTTCGCTTGGAGATTTGTGTAACATGGCAGGCGGAGGAGCCACGTACACAGGAGCAACTGGTGGTGGAGGTCATGGGTTTTGCTTTGATGGTGGAGGTGGTGGTGTTTGGGAAGTGGTTGCATAATATTGTTGGTAGGTTGGGTAAGCCAGAGAAGAATTCACTGTAGAAGGATCTTATGATTGAGTGAGTGGCGGGATATAGGCAGGATTGGAAGGATAAGTTGGTAGGGGATGTCCTTTTGCCCAGGCCTGGTACATTTCGGCCGTCTGTTGTTTTAATTTGTACATCTCCTCTTTCATAGCATTGACATCTACCACTTCTTCTTCCCTAGCCGGATTGACAACAGTTGCTTCTATCTTTTGGCTAACCATTTTTGACATGCCCTTGGAGCGGGTGTTATATGTGTGAGTTGCCAGAATGCCAGTCAGCTAAACCACCTGTCTGGACTTATTAACAACAACAGCATTATTAGTGTTAGGGCATTAATAGAAGAAGAACCGCACATTTGGAGCATGGATGCACCTAGGCAATTATCGGTTTCTAATATGCATTTGCTCGGCCGCGTGCGTCATCCCGGTTAATTTATTTTCAATTGTGGCTTCTTTCTTTTATTCTTGTCTTTTCATTGTTTCTTTACAGTAGATTTTTCCTTCTCTTTTTTTTTCTTTTTCTCTCCCATTTTCTTTTATTGCTCCGCTCTTCTTTTCATTTTAGTTTTTATTCTTGCGGTATTTTCTTTTTCATATGGTTATTGTCGGATCCTATAGGGATTGCCTATGTATCGTTCCCATGCCTGAATCAAATCAAATGCAATAAATGTAAAATAGAAAGAAAATGTTTTTTTTTCGGAATTTTCAATTTTATTAACAGTAAACATTTCAAATACAAGGACTCAAAACTGACACATGAAGAGAACTACAGACTCTAAATGATAAAATGAGCTACAAACTCCATCAACAACTATTCTATTGTAGACTGACTTGAAATGAAAATGCAGACTCAAATAACTGACATACTCTAGTAAAAATATAGATTTTAATGATGTTCATGAATACATTAATGCTCCTAGTGCCCGCGGGACATCATTCGGTCTCGCTGCATGCCTATGTGCAAGTTCCCCTTGAAGCTTGTCCAGGTCACTCATTATCTATTTCACAAATATCATTACTGAGGCAAAGAAGGTAGTCTGAGTCGTATCCTCGCACATTTGGCATTTTCTGGTGATGTGGTGAGCAATAGCTAGGATTCTTTCTCTGATTATGCTTTTTTCCTGTAGTAACCGCCCTATCTGTTCGGCCCTGGCCTCCAGAGTCTGCTGATTTCTCTCCTGAAGTTGTTGTAGATCCATTTCTAATTGTGCTAAAGCTGTATAGCAGTGTTCCCTTTCAACCTTGAATTCTTTTGCTTGTTTGCTCATATTGTTTTCTACGGTAATGACCCTTTTCCTCAATCTGGCGACCTCATTGTCATGTTCCTCTTTCAACTGTTGAATCATTCGGGCTCGTTCCTCTGCATTTTTAGTCAACTGTCTTTGAACCCCAGCTAGTTCCTTTTCTGATTTGTTGAGGTCAAAACTGTAATCATTTACTTTTTGCCTTAAATTGTCTATAAGCTTTGCATCTTTGGCATTCCTAATAGGGTTTTCTGCCGCTATCTTCATTTTCTGGATTCGGGCTCGCAAGGCTTCATTTTCTTTGGACAATTCCTTTTTCTTTCCTTCATCAGCCGTAGCTTGCATACTATTTTTAAACTTAAGATTTTGGACTTGTTTTTCCAGCTCACTTATTTTTGCCCTATACTCGTTCTCTTTGGCTAATCAAGCCCACTGTTCTCTTGATGATTCAGCAAACTCCTGGATATGAGGTCTTTTAGCTGGACTTTCATGCTCACATTCTCTCCTATACCAAGCAGAGTACTCGGGCGATACTTCGCCTTTGGCCCGATCCTTTATGCAAGTGTCTGACTTCAAGTATTGACATTCATTCCAAATCTGGCGGACTTTTGCTTCAGGGAATTTTCCTTCAGGACTAATCTCAACTACCTGAGTACTAAGATCACCGTCCTTCGACACTATCTGGCATCTTCCAAACTGCCTTAAAACCCGATATGGAGCATAGGGTTGAATGCTTTTGAGACCCATCAAGAGGATATGCGGCCTTGCTGCTGGCATGTATATGATTTCATTGACAGGTAGCCATCCAAGCGTCCATTCTATTTGACTAGCAGTAAGGGACCGAAAGTATGTTGTCCAACCCATGAATCCTTCTGGCAAATTGATCCCTTTAATCCTCGTGTAGAACTCTTCTATATGTGAGCACGTGATTTTTGCCCTATATATGAATTATTCCCAAAATTCCCAATAAAATGATTTCCTTATTATTTTACAATTTTTGTGAATTTTGTAGAAATTTGTGTTAATTGGTTGCATTTTATGTATGCATTTTTATTCATATGAAAATACAAAAATATGCATTTGCATTTAGGATCTAATTTCATATTTTAGAATTAATTAGTGGTTAAACTGTTTTTAGAACAAAATATGAAAAATAACAAAAATAGTCTACTTTTGCATTTTTTAATTGTTAATTATTGAATTTGTCACAAAATAGATTTTAAACAATTTTAAGAATTAATTAGCTTAACTTTGAAATAAACTAGGTCTCTATTTTAATTTTGCATTTTTTATGAAATCAAAAAAAAAAAATACAAAATACAAAAGTGAAAACAAACAAAAATGAAAAAAGGAACAATGTAAATAAAAGAAGTGGACTGCCTAGCTTTTGGGCCAAATTAAGCCAAAATCCCTAAGCCCAAACAATATACCAGCCCAGAGTCCAAATAAACCCATCCGGTCCAATTGCCCATAACCAAAACGACGTCGTTTTGACGTCGTTAAATCCCAGCCATCCATTACCCTTCATCCAACGGCCTACGTTTGATCATAATATTAGATATTAATGTCCTAAAAATATACAAGCCCTAGAGACAAGCCCCTTTATTCCTCGTACCCCAGCCTCCAGTCACGCCGGAACTTCACCGTCGGCAATCATCACTTATGCCGATGAATGCCAGTAAAACACCATGAAATCTCCTTTTCACCCTCAGCATGAATCCATTACTAGTTTCCTTCAAATCATGCCCTATTTTGTCAAATATCCCATCTAAGATTTTCCGGCCATGATGCAAGTTATGCCAAACGGTCCCAAATTTACACCATAGGACCGTCTTGGCCTCCCCTACACAAATCCCATAGCCGCTTGGCTTGAATATGGCTGGAATAGCTCGAATTTATATTTGAAGTTTTCTGGCGGACCTGGGTTTCATCAAACTTCACCAAATGGGTATCATGGGATTCTCCTCGCATCCCTCATGATGTTTCTACCATCACTGGGGATCAATTGACAACAAGACTGTCCGAATTTCAAACCAAGTGTTAACAGACCTCTAGCCCATAAGTGAGTTCTCGAGTGATTTCATACTTTTCTATTTATTCTCATTTTCATCTAGGTTAATTGCCAGTTGTAATTTGCATGTCTATTGTTTTTCTTTCCATCTTGGGGTTCTGAGTCTTTTGGTTGTTCGTCTGACTTACCTGGGTTTGTTCGATCACAGATTAATGGTTAGTTTTATCTAGCTTCAGTCGGTCAATTGCTAGTATAATTGTTAGGTGTTAGTTTAGGATTAATTAGCTTAATTGATCAATTTCAGTCGAATAACTTCTTGGTAATCTGTTGCTTCTTGTTAGATTGGCAATCCATATTGTTTTTAATCTTCATTCTGATTCTGTGATATTTTTAGTCTTTGGTTGATTAGTTTAATTAGTTTTTCAGTTAGTTAGTATCAATTGGATGCATCATTTAGAGTTTGGGACTTATTTTTGGGGCACAGCTGAATGGGATTTAGAGGTAGTAATTTCAGGGAGGAAATAAGTGTAGTTTAGGCATAGAAAAGGACAATTTTATTAGGAATAGTAATTTCAAAATAAAAGGAAGGGTAGTATAGGTATTGTATGGGTAGAGGACCACCCTAGGACTTTCTAGAATGGACTTTAGTGTAGATTTCAGCCAAATAAGTGCATTTACTTGAGTAACAAGTTAGAAATGAGAGGATTAAACTGAAAATATTGAAAGACTAAAAAGAAAACCATTTTCCTAATTGTTCACCCTCTTGGTTGTCTATAAAAGGGCATCAAAATGCCTTGGGGAGGGGGTCGATTTTTTTCAGCCATTTTGGAGTTCCACAATTTCTTTGCATTCTAATTTCCAGAACTGAAGTAGAGATTAGAAATTCAAAAAAAAAAAAAACACAAATTCAGAAAATTCCATAATATGTACTGTTTTATTCGATTATAAAGTTCATTTTCTGGTTTTAAGTAGTTGGTTCACAGTTCTCAGTTCATCTTCGAGTGATTTGTTGGTTCGGGGAATTTCTAGGTGGTTTCAAGTAATCTCAATGTTTCCATCAGTCTGTTTTGGGGTCGGTTTGTTGAGTTTTGAGTGTTAGGGTATTCCTAGTTGCTGGAGAATTCAGTGTTGATTTAAATTGGGATTCTGTTGTCGCTGGGCTACTGGTTTCTCGGCTTGGTTGCTGAAATTACTTTTTAACTGTGACGTTGCATTGCTGCTTCTGATCCCTTCTTCTCTTCATTGATTCATATTTCCAGGTACACTGCTTGTAACACTTGATGTGAATCTGGATTGAGGATAAATTGGAGATTGCTTGTCAAACTAGAGTTCATTTGTATATTGTTATTGTATATAATGCAGTAGCGTAGGCTAAGTAAATGTGACTGTTGTATAGATTTCATAATTAGTAATTTATCTTGAATGCATGTTCAATTCGAACTAGATTGAATTAGGATTGATTAATCATTTCTGGTATTTGTAGCCTTAATATGGTTTCAAACAAGTTTAATCATTATCGTTCGTATTTCAGTTTTACCGAACTCATTAGCAAAATGTTATGAATCTTTATTTAAATTTTAGGTTGTATTTTGAGTAGCTTTTCATTTTCAGTAGCGTTTTAAAATAAATTAGTTGTTAGTAATTGAAATAATCTGAACTCGTTCATTTGAATCAAATGAGGTACTGATCTCAGTGAGGTTTGATTTGAATTCCGTATGAAACAAAATGTACAGGCTAATGCCAAGTTGGGAGCTCGATCCTTAGGCCTCGTAGATGAGGTCTATTTGTGGCTCTGCCCATGTGGGCTGGCCTTGAGGCCCATCTGTTGTAATTAGTCTACATGCAGAACTTTGGCTCATAAATTGGGCCTGTTTTAGAGATGTTTTATGAAAGATTTGGCAATAAATTTAATTTGGGTATCGAGTTAGGTAGCGGGTCCAAATTAAAAGTATTACCCTTTTGTTTGGGCCCGAACTTGAACTTGAAATCCAAATTCTAATATTAATCAATTAGGAATTTTTTTTTCTTTTAGAGATAAAACAAAAATACAAAATATAGTTGCTTCTAGGTTTGCCTTTAAAATAAAATGAGACGAGCCTCGCCCAATGAAAAATACAAATTGAAAGTCCCTCGATAATTGCTATATAAAATACTTAGAATTCGGGCGGACCGTTTAGCGAATTTTACGGTCTTCTCCAAAAAAAAATGATGTGTTAGTCACTTTAGGCACGATAGTTTAATAAAATTACCTTCCTAAATACGGGTGCACATTTATGTGACCCAAATTCAAATCTCAACAAAGTCGAAATGTATTAAAAGCCACGGGCGTACTGGTACGGCGTGGTTTGTGATACATTTTTACGACGTTGTAATTCTTGTAAAATAAATAATAAATATAATAAAAGCGGATTATTAACAAAATGGCACATAAAAATAGAACATGTTTTGAAATTAGATAAAATCAAATATAACAGTTGAGCGACCGTGCTAGAACCACGGAATCCGGGAATGCCTAACACCTTCTCCCGGTTTAACAGAATTCCTTATCCGAATTTTTGGTTCGCGGACTGTTAACAAAGTCATATTTTCCTCGGTTCGGGATTCAACCGGTGAATTGGGACACCATTAATTTCCCAAGTGGTGACTCTGAATAAATAAAAATAAATCCCGTTCCGACTGTCCTTTAATTGGAGAAAACTCCTTTATTACGCCCTTCACGGGGTGTATGAAACTTCGGTGAAAAGGGAGGTGTGACAGCTCTGGCGACTCTGCTGGGGATAAGTAACCCAGAACTTTGGTTCAGGGTTTAAGAATTCGAGCTCGGAATAATTGTTGTATTTGTTTATATCTGATTTCCCTATATGTTTATGATTAAT
>MU731654.1:8270-31023 GCA_026770625.1 Nicotiana glauca
AATTGTGACTTTAAAAGGAAGTGAAAGAAAACAAGTAAAGCTTTGCACATAAAAATCATGAATAAGTTTCAAGTTTTGAAAAGAAGACAGAAAGAGAGTTTTTTTTAGAAAAAAAGGATTTAATTTGAAGAACGGAATTAAAGAAGACACTGCAAATGAAAGGAAAAGAAAATGGGTCCTAGGTTTATACAAAATATGGATCACATCAATGCAATACCCAGCAATCACTCCTCAAAAGAGGGGTCACTCGAGATATTAGCGCACCGGTCATCATATCCATATTCTACCCTTCCCACCCCGTTAAGGTATTTAAACGCGATTAGTTTCGTTTACTTATTGCATGCTAGTACCCGTCCCAACCTATCAGTCCTGGGGTATTAGGACTTCTAATCCTAAAAGGGAAGAAAAGGGGTAAGGCATATATGGGGTTTAAAGGACAAAATACTAATTTCAACAACCAAAACAAATAGCAAGTAAGGGGATTGATAAAAAAACATACAAGTCTCACATAAAACCCCGTAAGTCATATAGCATATAGTTTAGCATGCCTTGCACATACTAGTTTAGTCTTTAAATTAAAACTTAAGCGACGGACGGAATAGTTTAACACATAGAATCAGATAAAAGGTCTGCATTATGCAACTGGGATCCAAATGTCAGAGATGAAGTATTTTAATCGAGTTATTCAGAAAAAAGTGCTGATTCCTGACAAGAGCCTAATGCAAAAGAGTTAAAACAGAAAGTTGAAAGTTGCAGAAGTTCAGAAATGAGTTTGAAATCAGCATATTTGTTTGAGTGAAAATATAGTAGACTTGTGAAGGGTTTTCAAAAGCGAAAATACAGAAAGAGTGAGTTCAAAGACTGTTCTGAAAGATAGCTTCAAAAGATGAATAGAATTTGGGCAGAATATTTAAAGGGATTATCTCAGACAGATTTGCAGAATTTTTAAAAGCATTACGGATTTATAGGAGTTTGTACTGAAATAAAAAAACGTTATATTGAACGTCAATACCAGTTAACAGGTTATTGTTACTTAAACAGATTTTTGGATGACCCTCTATAGACAGACGTGGTTTTAGAACTTATTGCAGAATTGGTAAACAGACGGCAGATTTGATTATCCTATAGTTTTGCCTAACGCTTATGCATTTCCTATAGACATGGTTTCTATATGAAACTTCTTACATGAATATTAAGTCCTATAGGCAGAGTTTCTAATGATTTGCAAGATGATAAGCATTAAACCCTATAGGTAGATTTTCTAGATGACTGGATTATGCGTATTATGCATTAAATCCTATAGACATGGTATCTAGTCGATCGAGTTAAAACATTAAACTTATAGACATGATATTTAGGTGATTAAAACATTAACACTATAGGCATGGTATCTAGGTGACTGAATTACAACATTAAACCTATAGGCATGGTATCTAAGTGGCTGAATTACAACATTAAACCTATAAGCATGATATTTAAGTGGCTGAATTACAACATTAAACCTATAGGAATGACATTTACCCTTTTATTGATGCAAAAAGTAAACCCCTCCCACACCCTTTTTACTATATCTCCCCAAAAATATTACAGAACCAGAAGAAAGAAAACGATTAAAAATACATCACAGCCTACAGCTAGATCCGAGCAGCCTAATTCAATCTTAATATCCAATGACATATGTTTCACCAAATCCGGATTCCAGATTTCCAAGGCCTTCTCTCACCTAAAGTGTTTCAAAGTTCCAAGGAGCCTCAAGGACTCTAGGCAGTGCTTACACTCTGGATAACAATTAGAACAGAATAGTGCAGTGTGGAATTGCCAGCCCTCAGGCATCCAAGTTCAGAGGGAGCTCCAGGGTCCCAAAGCATGGCTTACCAAAGGGGGCAGAACTTAGAACTGGGAATAAGTGCAAAGTGAGAGAGGGATTAGGGATCCATAGTAGAGGGTGGTCATACCCAGCCATGGACAGAGACTGGAACACCTCTGACCATCTACTTGGCGAACAAATAAAGAGCAGACTTTTAGAAGTCAAACCTGGGTCTGGATGGTGATTAGGGAACCACTAGTCCTGAGTTAAGGCCCAGCACATAAGGGGTAAAGGGAATGGGAATTGATTTGAGTAGAGGTTCAAGAGAACCTCATTCTAAGTCATGTGTGGCAATAATAGAATGCCAACATGACTCATAATTGCACTCACACATAAGAAGGGGGTCAAAGGGACAGGGAATCACATAAGAAAGCATTTACAGAAAACATGAGGAAAGCAAGAAAGCACAAACAGACTCAAAGATGCAGAAACATGATGAAAGAGAGCATGACAGACTAGGATGAACACATAGTGTAGAATGCGTAACAGAGGAGGAGAAGTAAACACATAGTTTGGAGGGTATTATTTAATTAGAAGTACCTAGCAGTTGCAAGCTTTAAAACAGCAGAATAATAGAAGCAAGTAACAGCCAGAAATCAGCAAGAGCAAACTCAGGTTCTTCAGCAAATATTTGAGAGTTCAACAGTAACTCAAAGGTATTTCAGCCAGTAGAAGAGAAGAGGAGCAGAGTGCTCAGTATTAGAAGTAGAGAAAGTAGTAGTAGAGATTGTAATTATATAGTGTTCAATTGAAGTCTAAAGTGTTTTTGAGGTTTTCCCGTGTGTGTGTGTGTAGTGAGTTGTGTGTAGTGTCTTGTTTTTATAGTGCAGAAAACGAGTAAGCAAAAAAAGGCAAGAAAATAATTTACAATCAATCACAGAAGGTCTCCCTAAGGTTAAAGGGTTTGATTTCAAATGGGCATGAGACAATTAAGGAAAGATGAATAATTAAAAAACCTTTCCAAAGTACCATAACACAGGTAAATACATAGGGATTATTTAAGGCAAGAATCCTATAGTACATGATTTGTAAGAAATAAGGCAAGTAGGTCAATTAAACAGCCAGTAAAAAGCTTTGTTTGAATGAACTTTGTCAGAAAAAGGGTGAGGGAAAGTTCAATTGGAAAATCAATAACCAATCAATCGAGCCTTATTAAAGGAGATTACAAGTTGGCAGAACGCTTTTGAAAGAAAAACCCTCATATATAAGCACACAAGCGTCAAGCAAGAAAGAAAACGTTAGCATAGACAGTCTCAAAATCATAAGCAAAAGATTCCAGTTCAGTCTAATTCGAGTAGGGTACAGAAAGGAGAGGGCAAGCCATCGAACAGACTCAGAGAGTCTCATGAGAAATCACATAGATATAATGGCAAGTTTGAAGAATTAGAGTAAAAACAAAGCATGTTCAAGAAAAGCTCCGAACTCAAGCAAGTTCAAGAGAGAATATAGGCGACATAGAACTTAAGAAACAGTAGGCAAAATAGGTTTAGAGTTCAAACAAAAGTCTAGTAAAGGCAGACAAAAGCTCAGTAAGAAAATGGTAAAGGAACACATAAGCTAGACATGTGAAAGCATGTTGTAGAAACGGTAGAAGAGATAACAGAGCACAAGTAGAAGAACATGCATAATAACGGAAAAACATAAGAATATAAGAGAAAATACGCATAAGCGACAAGAGAAAATATTCATTCTCTTTCCGTCTATAAGGGCTAACTGCACGTAGCGACTTTGTACCCATTCCTCAAGGAGGGAATTTCTACCTCGGCGGGAATGACTGCTTCTGTACCATAAACCAGCATGTAGGGAGTTGCCCCGGTCGATGTATGGACTATGGTACGATAGCCCAATAAGGAGAACGCCAATTTCTCATGCCACTACTTGTGCCTTTCAATCATCTTCCTTAGTATCTTCTTGATGTTCTTGTTGGCTGCTTCTACAACTCCATTCATCTGAGGTCTATAGGCTGTAGAGTTCTTGTGCCTGATTTTGAATGTCTTACGCATTGCTTTCATCAAGTCGCTGTTGAGATTGGAACCATTATCGGTGATGATTGATTCTGGAATTCCGAACCGACAAACAATACGGTCGCGGACGAAGTCGGCTACCACTTTCTTGGTCACTGCTTTGTATGATGATGCTTCGACCCATTTAGTAAAGTAATCAATTGCCACTAAGATGAACCTGTGCCCGTTTGATGCGGCAGGTTCGATTGGTCCAATGACATCCATTCCCCAGGCGGCGAACGACCATGGTGAACTTGTTGTATTAAGCTCGTTTGGAGGTACTTTTATCATATCTGCATGTATCTGACAATGGTGACACCTTCGGACATACTGGATGCAGTCCGTTTCCATAGTCATCCAAAAATACCCTACTCGGAGTACCTTCTTTTCCAAAACAAAGCCATTCATGTGTGGTCCACATGTTCCTGCGTGCACTTCATCCAATAGTTTGGTTGCTTCTCTTGCATAGACACACCTTAACAAACCCAGATCGGGAGTCCTCCTGCATAGGATTCCTCCGCTATGAAAGAAGTTGTTGGATAACCTCCAGAGCGTGCGCTTCTGAGTAGCATTGGCAAGCTCTGGGTATTCTCCTGTTGTCAAGTATTCTCTGATGTCATGGAACCATGGCTTCCTATCGGCTTCTTCCTCAACGTGAGCACAATAAGCTGGCTGGTCATGAATCTTGACCTGAATAGGGTCAATGAAATTCGTATCTGCATGCTGAATCATGGATGACAAAGTGGCTAGTGCATCGGCGAACTCATTCTGTATTCTTGGAACATGCTGGAATTCCGTTTTTCTGGATCTCTTCCTCAACTCATGTATGTGATGTAGGTAAGGGAGTGTCTTAGGATTCTTGGTTGCCCATTCCTCTCGAACCTGATGTATGAGTAAGTCCGAGTCTCCCATCACTAGTATCTCCTGAACGTTCATGTCGATGGCCAATTTGAGCCCTAAGATGCAGGCTTCATATTCGGCCATGTTGTTGGTGCATGGGAACCTGAGCTTGGTGGATACTGGGTAATATTGACCGGTTTCTGATACCAATACTGCTCCTATGCCAACTCCTTTAAAATTTGCAGCTCCATCGAAAAACATCCTCCAACCGTCATAGGATTCTGCAATGTCTTCTCCTATGAAAGATACCTCTTCGTCAGGAAAATACGTCTTTAGTGGTTCGTATTCTCCTCCCATGGGATTTTAAGCAAGGTGGTCTGCCAAAGCTTGCCCTTTAACTGCCTTCTGAGTAACATAAACAATGTCTAACTCGCTTAACAGGATTTGCCATTTGGCGAGCTTGCCGGTAGGCATGGGATTCTGAAAGATATATTTTAATGGATCCATCCTTGATATGAGATAAGTGGTGTAAGCACAGAAATAGTGCCTCAACTTCTGAGCTACCCAGGTCAGAGCACAACATGTGCATTCTAATAAAGAATACCGAGCCTCATACGGAGTAAACTTCTTGTTGAGGTAGTAGATGGATTGCTCCTTTCTTACGATTTCATCATGTTATCCTAAAACACACCCGAACGCTGCATCCAATACTGCGAGATAAAATAATAGGGGTCTCCCTGGCTCAGGCGGAACCAAGACCGGCGGCGTTGACAAGTATTCCTTGATTCTGTCAAAGCCCTTTGACAATCATCAGTCCATTTGTTGGCAGCATCCTTCTTAAGCATCTTGAAGATAGGTTCACAAATGACTGTAGACTGAGCTATGAGTCGACTGATATAATTGAGCCCTCCCAGAAAGGTCATCACATCCTTCTTGTTCCTCGGCGGTGGTAACTCTTGAATGGACTTGACTTTTAACGGATCCAATTATATTCCTCGGCGATTCACAATGAAACCCAATATCTTTCCAGCAGGAACCCTGAATGCGCACTTGGCGGGATTCAGCTTCAAGTTGTACCTCCTCAATCTGTTGAAGAATTTTCTCAGGTCTTCCATATGATCTGCAGCTTTCTTGGATTTGATGATGACGTCATCCATATACACCTCGATCTCTTTATGTATCATGTCATGAAAGATAGTAGTCATGGCCCTCATGTAGGTGGCACTAGCATTCTTCAAACCAAATGGCATCATTTTGTAACAGTACATCCCCCATGGCGTGATGAACGTCGTTTTCTCTACATCTCCCAAATTAACAACCTCAGTTTCGTCCAAGTTAGACTTAGGTCTCTTCTCAAAGTTCTCGACCTCTCTGACAACCTCTTCTGGTATATCATCTTCTTCTACTGAATCTATATCCGTTTGTTGCGTTGCCTCGTTGCAAGTTACAGTCATCGGTCCATCATCAAGATATGTAATAGTAATGCTGTGTAAAATAAAGTAAATGATAGATAAAAGTAATAAGAGCAAGATATAAAAAATAAACTTGCAAAATGCTTTTGATTAAATTCATAATTGTTCGAAACACCGAAGCTCTTTTCAAAAGTAAAGACAATGCGGAAAAGTAAAATCAACTAAAAAGTAAAATGCGATGCATGGTGCGTTATTTAGCCTTGATACCCCGAAGCTTTCCGGGCACTAGTGGTCCTGACTGACCAATTGGTGAGGCGTTCCCCTCGGTTCACCGCTTGAATGGAAGGGCCTTCCTCCCCTTCCTCCTCGAAGATAACACAACAGTCTATATCATCTCCCAGAAACAGGTTCTTCATTGCTGCCAGTGTTTTGTCTTCTTCTGATCCATATATAATGTCAGTAGGCTGAAAGGTCTGCTCCATCTGAGGTATGGGGTGCTCTAGCGGATAATAGGGACCGTGCCATGGTGGCGACCATTCATTGAACTATTTCCATGTGTACTCATACCCTAGGCCAAAAGTAGTACCGTGCTTCTTTAGCTTGATGGGTTTGGTGATACCCTGGAGATTCTTGCCAAGTCTTTTCCGGGTTCATACACGCTCCAATTCAGGATGCTCTCAATCTTGTTATCCCACCACCTGTCTTTGTCTATGGCATTAACTCGCTCGATGTGATGGTATGTTTCTCTACCTATTCTTCTTCTACCTCCGATCATTGGGATGGTTTGGCGACTGTATATAGGGTTGCTACCGTCGCCATGAATGATCACTTTCTAATGATTCCATTCAAACTTCACTGCTTGATGTAGGGTTGATGCCACAGCCCCAGCGGCATGGATCTAGGGTCCTCCCAGCAATAAATTGTAGGATGCTGGTACGTCTATGACTTGAAAGTCAACATCGAACCAGGTAGGCCCCATTTGCAGACACAGGTTAGCTTCACTCAATATTTTCATCAAGGCATTTTTATGTGACTCAGAGCTTTACAGAAGAGCCAAGATGGAAATCTGCGTTGGTGTTTTGTTCAGTTGCTCAAGGATCGAGTATTCCTTGGCTTGTATTTTCCTCCAAAGGTCATCGGGTCTAGTTTCAACATGCCGCCTGGAGGCTTCTTGCTGGACTCAGCTAAATGTTTCGGAGTGTATACCCTGCCGGTTCTAGTCATGCCCTTTGTGGCGATCGCTTCTCCAGTATGTGTTTTCTTTTTTCTTCTAGCTTCCGCTATGTAATCCCAAGGTATGGTGTTTGACTTGAACGGGGTCACGTTTGTCATGGAAATCGGAATTGGCACCCTTGGAGGTAACATAGCAACTTCAAATGGTGCAGGTGACTTTGGAACTCCGAACTCGACCTCAATTGGTTTTGGCACATTTGCAGGAGGCACTTCAAACTCGAGTGGTACAGACACGTTTACCACATTGCCCTCAGAGGGATGGATCTGAACAACAATGGTATTGAGGGTAACCGTCGGTTTCTTAGGCTCATCTCTTTCGACAATCAATCTGATTGACCCTTTGGGGTCCCAATCATCCTCTATCTCGATCATATGGATGTCTCCACACTTGTGGTTAGGCAGAGGGTTGTTGCGGACATTGGGAGTGGGCTCCCTTGCCACAATGACCTTGTTATCAATCAAAGTCTAAATCTTATCTTTCAACAAGCCACATTCGTCGATGGTATGGCCTTTTATTCTGGAATGGTATGCGCAAGTTTTTTTGGATTGACCCACTGGGAGGGATTTTCTAGAGTTATGGCTGGGATAGGAGTAACATAATCGGCTATTTTGAGTTTTTATATAGTTGGTCGATTGGCTTGGCTATGGCGGTATATTGTTTGGGAGGTATGTGGTTGAAATTTGGTCTGGGTCGAGGAAAGTTTTGGCGAGTTGGTGGTGATGGGTAATGAGAAGGTTAAGAGTTGTATGCTTGGTTCACGGGCGCGGGTTGGGAATATCTTGGTGAGGTGGGTTGATATGTGGGTGGTGGAGGTGATTGGTAGGCAGATGGTGGCATTTGGTATGTAGGTGAGGGTGCTTGGTAATTTAGGGTAGGTTTATATGTGAGTGGAGTTGAGGGATAGGTTTGGTACTTCATAGGGGATTTGGTTCTTTGCGCAGCCATTACAGAATTCACGTCCTTTTTCTTTGACGTGCCACCAGACTGTAAGGCCTTGTTAGTGTCCTATAATTCTTCGAGATTGGTGACCATACCTTTTTTGGTACGTTCTTCAATTCTTTCTCCCAACTTGATGATGTTGGAGAATTTCTGACCCTCTATCAACATCAGTCTCTCATAGTATTGCGTATCCTGAGCCCGGACAAAGAACATGTTCATCTGCTCTTCCTAGAGGGCTGGACTGACCTTGGCAGCTTCTCACCTCCAACGAGTTGCATACTCGCGAAAGGTTTCTGTGGGCTTCTTCTTCAGATTCTGGATATAGATCACATCTGGTGCATTCTCAGTGTTGAACCTGAATCGATCCATAAAGTCGGACGCCATGCTCACCCAACTTGTCCACTTCTTTGAATCATGGCTGATGTACCAAGACAAGGCGTCGCCTTTCAGACTCCCCATGAATAGCTTCATGCGGATTTTCTCGTCCCTTCCAACTCCTACCAGCTTGTCACAATACATTCTTAGATGGATCCTAGGATCACCTGTACCGTCAAACATATCGAACTTGGGAGGTTTGTACCCCTCCGGAAGCTCAACATCTGGCTGAACACAAAGATCTTCATAGTTTAACCCTTCAACACCTTTGCTACCCTCGACACCTTGGACCCGGCTAGTCAACTTCTTGAGTTCGGCGGCCAAATTCCTGATTAGGGAGTCCTTGTCATCTAATTCGGGTGCACTTGAGATTGGCTGGGTATAGTGGGGTGTAGTGTCCACAAATATAGGGGTGTTATGGTCGTTTGTGGTGTTTTGTGGTTCGGGAATGAGCAGTGGAGTGTTGTTGCATGTGTTGTAGGCTTGGGTATTAGCAGTTTGTACTGGTGACTGTGGAGGTACGGGGTTCTGGATGTTGGCATCAGCAGCGGCAAGAGTGATTGATAGGCTTGCCAGGTTTCGGACTTGTTCTAATTCTTCCTGAAATCTCAGCAAAGTCTGCTCAAGATGAGCAGCAGTTTCCTTGGTGATTGTAGTGTTCTGAGAAGTTTCCTCCTTTTCGATCTCCTTTCTGACGCTTGTATCTCCCATTCTACCTTTGTTCCTGTTTCTGGTAGGACTCGGAGGAGGAGGAGGTGGAGGGCCCTTGGATCTTGTTGAGTATGCTAATGGTGCCAGAATGCACGAACTAACCTTTGGGAAGGGGAATAAAAATAAAAGAAAAAACAAAAAGGTAAAAAGTTAGTACGGATTCTGAAAAAAATAATATTGCAGTATTTAAACACGTTGTGCAGGAATATAAATCGTTCCCTAATTTGGGTGCCTCGTTGTGCCCGAGGTAGGCCTAGCGACAAGTTAAATTTGGAGAACTTATAATGCTAAATGCCTCATTTTATTGATAAAAATAAGACGAGTCTAAAACGTAATTTGAAATAACGGAAAGATGTCACTAATGGCCTGTGGCCTTATTACATTAGGAAAGTAGGAAATAAAAGATCCTAACTACTTGATCCCAGAAGGACCTTCCCCAGATTCGATATTCTTTCCTCCATCGTACAGCTGCATCAACTCGCGCAGTCCTAGCAGCAAATAGGCTCGATCCAAATGTCCGCCTGCACTTCCCTCGGCATTTTGGCAGTCTTCAATCCTCTTCAAGAACTTTCCTTCCAACTCTACTAGACCTCTTTCCAGATACCCTAACCGCTTGTTGGCGTTGATGTCCAAGTCCTTCCACTCGTCAATCAATTTCTGGTGAGCTTTTTGTATCTCCCGGTGCTCATTTTCACAGTCTCGCATCCTCTTGCACAGTTGATTGTATTTAACCTACGCTGCAGCTTTCTCATCAATAAGCCTATGACCTCGGACGAACCCTGGGTGACTTAAACCAATGTTATCGTCTTCTAACCAACCGGAATAATGCGGCACACACCCTGTATGATACCTGTCTACTTCAATAGTTTCTCTCCCCAAGACGAGCTTGCAATGCCACATATGTTGAGCTTGACACCTGTGTGGGCTATCATCTTCTTGAAAGTTAGCCTTGAAATGAATCATTTTGTCTACCCTTGGTATGATTTGTTTCATACCTGCTTGCCTCATGGCTCGGAGAGGGACATAATGATGAGCTCCCCTCAGACCAATGAGTATGACGAACGGTGCATCTCGAGAACGAACAATGAACTCCCCTGTTGGGAACCACTCGAATATCCACTGTACTTGCTCTTCCTTTAGATTTTCAAACAGCTCTACCCATCCTCCAGCATCCTCCGGCCGAGCGAACATGTTGTGCCTGAAGTTCATTCGCTTGGGGTGGTGGAAAGCGTTATGGTCATCCCAATCCCTGCATATAATCTCCTGTCGGTAGTCACCGTTCTGAAGGTGTTTTATGAGCCAGAGTTGAAGTAACAGATTACAACCCTCGAAGTGCGGGGCCCCTTGCTGACATTTTCCCAAGGCTTGATAGATTTCAGCGATTGCTTCAGAATATAGAGATTCCGACCTGGAAATAGGAGGTGATTAATATGGACTTCGTTATTGGATTACCTCACTCTTATCATAAGTTTGACTCCATATAGGTGATAGTTGATCGACTTACAAAATGTGCCCCGTTTCTACCAGTTAAGACAAATTACACGGCTGAAGATTATGCGAAGTTGTATATCAAGGAGATCGTTAGGCTTCATAGTGTCCCGGTATCTATTATATCAGACCGAGGATCTCAATTTACGGCTAACTTTTGGAGGTCTTTTTTAGAATGGTTTAGGCACATAAGTAAATCTCAGCGCTCTATTTCATCCACAGACTGATGGATAGGCTAAACGTACCATTCAGATGCTTGAAGATATGCTACGAGAATGTGTTATAGATTTCAAAGGGAATTGGGATGACCATCTTTCACTCATAGAATTTGCCTACAATAATAGTTACTATTCCAATATTAAAATGGCTCCATATAGGGTACTATACACGAGGAGATGTAAATCACCAGTTGGATGGTTTGAAGTCGGTGAAACAGAATTATATGGGCTAGATTTGATTCACCAAGCCATTGAGAAGGTGAAAGTAATACAGAAGCGATTGAGGATGACACAAAGCAGGCAAAAGTCTTATTCCGATGTCCGACATTGTGATATGGAGTTTGAGGTTGGTGATTGGGTTTTCCGGAGGATCTCATCGATGAAGGGTGTTATACGTTTCAGGAAAAAAGGTAAGTTGAGTCTGTGGTATATCGGGCCGTATAAAATTCTTCAACAAATTGGACAGGTTGCTTATGAGTTAGAATTTCCATCCGAATTGAAATTTGTCCACCCGGTATTCCATGTATCTATGTTGAGGAAATGTATTGGAGACCCTTCTCGGGTCATCCCTATCAATGATGTACAAGTTGCAGAGGAACAATCATATGAAGAAGTACCAGTGGCTATATTAGATCGACAAGTCTGCAAGCTATGAACAAAGATGTAGCTTCCGTCAAAGTATTGTGGAGGAAAAAGAATATGGAAGAAATGATATGGGAAGCAAAAGAGGAGATGAAGTCTAAATACCCTTACCTATTCGTGAATAAAGATAACAAGGATTCTGGTGGAACGCAGGATATATTGGAAGGTGAAACGGCTCTATGAGGTAAGCAACAACTTGAGAATACTCTTCCATAATACAAAATCGTGATATGCAGATAATGTAAATATTCATAATGCTTTGTGTAGCCTTTTGAGTACATATGTTGGGATCAACTATTTGCAAGTTTGCCTAGAATCCATTTTATAGGGGAAAACTCGGCTGGAAATTTTCGGTTGAATCCACGATGATTTGGACTCCTGATAAGCCCTTACATTCGAGGACGAATATTCCTAAGGGGGGAGGGTGTTACAACCCATATTCACGTATTTTAGCTCATTCCATAAGGTAGTCGACACAAATCTATGAAGATATTATCTTTAGGATGATAAGAGTTAATCCTATTGGTCTTAAATGATACAAAGGTGTATAAGGGTGGTTAACAAGTATTAGAAGTTAAACGAATCAAGGATGTTGTCGGCCGTATTTTTAGGTAAACCTAGAGGGGCTTAATACACTCAAGAGGTAGTGTTTTAAGTTATTTGAATCATATAATATCCATATCATAAGTCTTGAACTCAAACAAGTTATGAGACGAACGACAAAAATTGTCGCAACTTAGGTTCATAATATTACTTATACATTAGGTCAAATGTTACTAAGCTTTTCTCCCAATTTATTTCGAATTACGGGGGTGATGTATCCGTCAAATTGAAGATATATGATTCTAGTTTACAACTCATTAAACCATTTATCGATATGATCTCGGAGTCGGGAGATATTCATATTTTTGCGAGACTACGCAAACTTCTCTCTATGGGGCCCACTTAGGTGATTTAAGACATTTGGATGTGTATATGATGCTTCCAACCCCTTTTAAGTCTTTTTTTCACTATATTCAGACCTTAGAACCCTAGAAACACTATATCAAGGTTCTCTCAAGATTCAAGACCCAAATAAAGGGCAAACAACATAAATCAAGTGTTGGGAATCTCATGGCGCTAGTAAGTTTCTTGTTCTTCCTATTCTTGCTCATTTTTGTGTTGTTCTAGCTCATGTGGGAGGTTTTTTTAAGAGGTTTATGTTCTTTAAATACTCCATAAAGTTATTAATATTAACCCTAGGTGATTCCAATCCTTCTAAAGTGATTCTAGTGCCGAAAAACCCTAATTATTTGCTAGTTTCACTTCTTTGTTCTTGTTGCAGCATTGGAGGGATATTTCCTGGAGAACTAAGGTCAAATTGGAGTTTTTATTTATGTTTAAAGGTAAGTAACCTCTTAGTATACATGTATTTAAGATTATCCAAGTTGCGGCTAATCCATTCAATCTAGAACTTGTGAAATATATATCGAAATGCTTGGTAGTAAGGTTATCGGTTGGTGGACTATTTTAGGAGGCTCAGCATGATTAACATTAATGTTATTTGGTCTGTTTGGTGATTGTTTTCACTTGTGGTAAGTCATATAAATAGGGGAGCTGCTGTCCGTTTCATCGTAAAATAGGTTGTGGAGTTACGACGCTTAAACGTTAACGATAGTGTCATTTCTTCTATGGTAGACTAAAGAGTCATGGAATTTTCATAGCTTGAGGTTAGGCAATATATACAAGGTATGTGAGGCTATCCCTTTCCTTCTTTTGCACGACTCCGACTGTACATAATGTAATGAACGAGCTTCCAAAGATACTCTAGTCATAGAAGCTAGCAGTACTTACATTGTTTTCCCTCTTATGAAACGATTGATGTTGATCTTGCTTCTCCTTTTCTTATGTTATTAATGTTGTTGGTACTTCTTGATTCTTATAAGGTTCACGGTGAAGAGTTAGTCCTAATAACGTATACAGAGGATACCGACCTTATGTCACTCTGAAAGGTTTAGAACGTGATTCCATGAGTCAAGCATGCATTAAATATATGTATCTATTTTACTCTATTAAACCGTGCTACAGTCGACCGGGTATGACACCTATTGTGCAACCACTGATTAGTTGGGTTTTACCGAGCTCCACATGGCCGGGTATGATTCTACCGAGCCTTATGATGGTCGGGTAAGTTTTTACCGAGTCTGTTACGGTCGGGTACGATATAATGATGATGATGCCCACAAAGGCGTGTGTTTTAAAATTTTATGTATATATACATATGTATCATGCATTTCATATCAGTAGCCATCAAAGGTACTCAGATGTTACAGGTTGTATATTCTCTATCCCTGCTTACATTACTGTTTGGCGAGATCCATTCTTCGGACTTGCCGTGGTCTTGGTATGATTTTTTTTATAGACATTATGGATATGTCGGGGCCCTGTTCCAAAAATTTTGCAGCACTTATGTTCCTTTAAAGTCTCATAGATATCTGTCGACTCATGTATTGTTTGGTATGCCTTGTCGGTTGGTTTTTGTTGTATAGTCTTTCATGGTAGCGTGGTAGCTCGTACGTTATACATAGTTTCTTGATTGTCTAGTCATCCCATGTTATGTATGTTCATGCCATCATATTTTATTATTGGTTCTCCATGATCCATGTCTAATATTTATATTGATCTTGTCGGCCCTAAAAGATAATAAAGAAGGTTAGATAAAATGTACATTGGTGCTCGGCAAGTATGGCTGGGTGCTAGTCATGGCCCTCCAGTTTGGGTCGTGACATACACCCAAATCTAAAATCACTATACGAATCTATAGGAACCATCAAATCACCAATCCGAGGGAATTTACTTAAAATTCAAACATTGGTCAACTCTAGCAACTTAATCTACTAAAAATAAAACTAAGTATTCTAATCACTTTTAAACCTTCCTGAAACCAAACCAACATTTCCCCCAAATTTTCAAACATAAAATACACGTACGAGGAACATCCAATAGGGGGGCGAGGGTCAAATACATAAAACAAACACCAAGTCGTTACTGTTTTATTTGTTTCGGATTTAGGACACCAACAACGAGTTGATGATCCACCGGTATTCAAGATAAGGAGACTGTTCATCTGGTCTCCTGATTGTGCCGTCTATAAACAAGAGTTTTCTCTTGCCCGCAAGGCATTTTCTCATTGACCTATTTCCCTCATCATCCCAAGATTGTCATTAGATGTTATATCGTATGGAAATGTTGTCTTCCTTTGACTTCTTCCATCGCCACTGGTACTCCTGCCAATACTACTTTTGTCTTTACCATTGTCTCTGGCCATGTTTCACTCAAAGATGAGAGAGGAAGAGAAACGCCTTGTCTTTATATATATATATGTATGTATAAGTAGTAAACCTTAGTCCTAACAAGTATGGAAAACTTTAGTCCTACACATATAAGGAAAATAGCTAGTTACACTATGGACTACTGGTGCTTCACCTTAGTTACACTGTGGACCACCGGTGCTTCACCTCTCTAATATATATACAATACTAGTATTTATAAACGTGTGTTGCACGTTACTAATGGCACATGATGGTTTAAATATATATTTATACAAAAAAATTAATTAATAAAAATCTTTATATATAATAATACAACAATCATCTACGTGCCAAAAATATTGTTACATTAGCATAATACGTGAATTCAAAATGAATGGACATCATCAGAACTTACACAGATGATCAATTTTATTTATATTAAGTAGATAATTATGTATTGTAGTTTAAAGGTATCTAATGTGATGGTATCTTACCGAATACTTCTTTATAGATAATGTTTTTTTGTATATGTTTCTTTCTAATGCTTTGGTTTCTCTGCTATAAGCAAAACACTTTTTGTCGATATTCATATCTTTCTTGAAAGTGCAACATATAGTTATTCGTCTAAGAAAATATATTGCTGTAAATATAATCCAACATTTAGATGTTTGTCTTTGTGCGTTATTTATTATAACTACAAAGCATAAACATACAAAAAATTATTTTCACACCAATTTAAAAGGATATAATTTTATTTCGGAAGATGAAAGTTGAATTCGGGGATAAACACATACTTAGAAGCAAATTCACCTGTAGCATAAGTTCTGCATGTATGACATTATTGTAAAAATTTCTATATACCATATGAGTACTATTACATAAGCTATTCAACAGATCTAAGTTTTCAGTAGCATGACAGTCATATTTTTCTTCAAAATCAACCTATATATAATGAAAGATCAATTTTTAACTAAGTCTATTATATATATGGCGATATTAACATACGTAAGATATGTCATGGGCGGCTTTCCAGCCATGCCCCATGACCCCTTGGGCACGCCCCGTGGCGTCCTAGCAAGCCTCTCAACGCTTATCGCCACGGACGGCCCCGTGGTCTTGGCCGCACCAAGTGACAAGCGCGCAGGTGCCTCTGTCGCCCCACTGATATCCCTCGCCAGCGCCCAGCCGCAGGCAGATTCCAACAACGCCGCACGCGCAGACTATGCCGTGCGCGCAGACCCTGATGCCAAAGACGCTGCTGCTGACAAAGCACATGTTCCTGCTTTGTAGAAAACTAAGTCCTTTCCATTGTAAATATAGAGTAGTTTTATTTCATGCACTTACCTTTTGATTCTCCAGCTTTTTAAAGTCTAGTCATGTAGCTTTGGTTTTTTTTTTTTAAATATTATTAGGGGGGATCAAGAAATCAAAACTTTCGAGCAAGCAATAATTCTCTGTACTGGTGTCTCTCCCCCTCGACACCGCCGTGCTTTTTGTAATAGCTTTCATTAATGCAATCAAGCTTTCTTTCATTCTTAATTCTCATTTCTGTTCTCTCAATTGCTCTCGACATTGGTTTTCCCGTGCGGCACTGGCGATCTAGTCTAGCGTACGGAGGGGACCTCAGTTGGCGGACAGCAACTGCACTGACATCAGTTGCTTAGCCTTACGTTACCCTTCCAAGGAATCTCAGGAAGGCGCCGCGTAACAGTTGGTATCAGAGCCTAGGCTCAACATCGGACGAGGGAACGCATTTACATTACACCACCATTTATGACCATGGTGAATTATGGAGACCGCATTGCGGCTATCGAAGGGACGATTGAGGCGTTGCGGTCTATTATGGATACGGTGCCTGAACTAAGAACCAACCTACTGCAAAGGTTGGATGACTTGGACCGCAGGGTGACTCAGGTCGAAGTTGACGTTGAAAACATCAGTCGCGACTCCGAGGAAGATCGATAGATGGCAGCCACAGAGGCAGCCAAAGTTTTTGAGAAATTCGAGGGGCTCCAACAGGAGCGCATCGAGGATTTAGCCCATAGGTCACAAGAGGCAGAAATGGTGACTGCCATGCAACAAACTATTGACAAATTGACAGACCAGCTCAATCTTGTCAACGCTGCTTTACAAGGCCTACTCCGAAGAGGTGGAAACCAAATTGGAGGTGCTGTGAATTCCGCTTCCGCGACAAAGAAAATGAAAATTCCTAAGCCAAAGCAATACAGTGGATCTAGGAATGCCAAGGAAGTGGAAAACTTCATCTTTGACGTCGAACAGTATTTCGATGCTGTTGGGGATCTGGAGGAAGCTAAGAAGGTAGCCACTGCTACCATGTATCTCCAGGGTGATGCTAAACTTTGGTGGCGGGTGAAGTACGAAGCCATCAAGGCCGGCGAAGATGCCCTCAAGACATGGGCAGAACTGAAGGCAGCTATTCGCCTGCAGTTCTTCCCCGAGAATGTTGAATACAATGTAAGGAGAAAACTACGGGAGCTCCGCCAGACAAAATCAGTGCGGGACTACGTGCGAGAATTCTCCGCACTCATGCTAAGCATACGCGACATGGGGGACAATGACAAACTCTTCACTTTCATGGAAGGGTTGAAACCTTATGCCCGCGTGGAGCTACAGAGACAAAGGGTAGATACCCTTCCCAAGTCAATCCAAGCAGCTGAATGTCTTGGGGACTATCAAATGGAAGCTCGGAAGGACAGGCCTCAGCTGCCTGCCCGAACAGGTTTCAAAGGGGGCCAGCCTAGCAATTGTGGTCCAAGCAAAAGTGGGGGAGATCAGAACTCAAACAAATCTAGAGCTCCTTCCTCCAGCAGCAACAGTGCTGCTTCAAACAACAATGACAGGGGGAGAAAACCCCATTCAGGATGCCGTCATTGCGGCAGACCATATTGGAACAATGAGTGCCCACATGCACAGATAAATGCCCATCAAGCTATTGATGATGGGACGGATGACGACTCAGACGATGCGGACCAGACTGAACCAGAAGGTGCCTTCAATGCAATTGTAAGTTCCATCTCTGAGGCATTAGCGGAGACCAGTGCTGGTATCCGCAAGAAGAAGGACCCACGTCCAGTCATGAAGAAAGGGAAAAAGAAGGCGAATGAAAAGGCTCCTCCTAAACAGGAGAGGACCTTAATGTTCGTCGAGATGAAGGTGAATGTCAAGCCCATCCGGGCTATGATAGACACGGGTGCTACCCATAAATACTTGGCATCGACTCAGGTGGAGCGCCTTGGACTAGTTGTAGGGAAAGTCAAAGGCAGTGTCAAGGCTATCAACTCACCTTCCCAGCCAGTGGGTGGAATAGAAAAAGAGGTACCGGTGAAGCTTGGCCCCTACGAAGGAAAGTTCAACCTGCGAGTGGTGATCATAGATGACTTTGAGCTGATTGTTGGACTGGAATTCCTAAGGCAAACCAACACCATGCCTGTACCATTTGTAGACATGCTACTAATTATGGGAACCAATGGGGCCAAGCCCTGAATTATCCCGTGTCTTCCCATGAAGATGGCCGTTGAGAATATCTCGGCCTTGCATCTGAAGAAGGGTGTCAAAAGGAATGAGCCTACGTCCCTGGCGACCCTCTGCATTGAAGATATAGAACGCTCCTCGGGTGTCATTCCTGAACCCATGAAGGAGTTACTACTGGAGTTTGAAGATGTCATGCCACAAGACATGCCAAAGCGGCTCCCGCCTAGGCGCACTGTGGACCATGAAATTGAGTTGGTGCCGGGCGCAAAGCCACCTGCCCGGGCGCCCTACAGAATGTCACAACTCGAACTCACCGAGCTTCGGAGACAATTGATGGAAATGCTAGATACAGGGATTATTGTACCCTCAAAGTCCCCATATGGGTCCCCTGTTCTATTCCAAAAGAAACACGATGGCAGCCTGCGACTCTATGTGGACTATCGAGCTCTAAACAAAATCACAGTGAAGAACAAGTACCCTATTCCTTTGATGGCAGACTTGTTCGATAGACTGGGTGGTGCGACGGTGTTCACTAAGATAGACCTCAAGACAGGCTATTGGCAAGTTCGGATCGCAGAGGGCGACGAGCACAAGACGACTTGTGTAACAAGATATGGGTCGTACGACTTCCTGGTCATGCCGTTCGGCTTGACTAATGCTCCGGCCACATTTTGCACCCTGATGAACCAAGTCTTCCGAGAGTACATTGACGAATTTGTGGTAGTCTGCTTGGATGACATTGTGATATATAGCCAAACATTGGAAGAACACCTAATACACTTGCGGAAGGTGCTAGCTCGGCTGCGGGAACATGAACTATATGCCAAGCTCTCCAAATGCTCCTTTGCTCAAAAGCAAATTGACTTCCTCGGACATGTCATTGAGGAAGGACGCATCAAGATGGACCAACAGAAGATCCAAGCCATCATAGACTGGCCGCCGCCTAAGGACGTCCATGCCTTGAGGGCGTTCCTTGGCCTATGCAACTTCTACCGGCGGTTTGTGAAGAACTACTCCCTCATCGCTGTGCCATTGACAGAACTTCTCAAGAAGGTCACACCTTGGGATTGGGGACCAAAGAGAGCGGATGCCTTCAGCGCATTAAAGGCGGCTATGTCTAGTAGTCCCGTCTTGGCTCTTCCTGATTTGGCCAAGCCTTTTGAGGTACAAACAGATGCATCCGACTACGCTCTTGGTGGAGTCTTGATGCAAGAAGGGCACCCCGTAGCATACTAGAGTCGGAAGCTAAAAGATGCAGGGCGGCACTATGCCGCCCATGAGAAAGAATTATTGGCCGTCGTACATTGCTTACGCCTATGGAGGCACTATCTGCTGGGAACCCCGTTAATGGTCAAGACAGATAACACAGCGGTCAGTCATTTCATGACCCAGCCAAAGCTGAATGGTCGACAGGCCAGGTGACAAAAACTACTAGCTGAATTCCACTTCAACTTGGAGTACCGCAGTGGAAAGACCAATCATGTTGCTGATGCACTCAGTCGAAGAGCTGACCTAGCATCGGTGTGCCTACTCGCCACCCTAAGGGGGAGCGAAGTAGCCACCTCCATCAAGGACCAAATACAGGATCTACTCACAAAGGATCCCGCTGCTCAGTATTTGGTTGATTTGGTAGGACAGGGCAAGACTCGCCAGTTCTACGTGGAAGATGGTTTCCTGAAAGTCAAAGGGAATCGGCTTTTTGTTCCGAAAGGAGGAGATCTGCGCAGGACTCTTCTTGCAGAATGTCATGATACTCTGTGGGCTGGCCATCCCGGTGAAGAAAGCACCATGGAACTACTTCGTCGTGCGTATTATTGGCCTCAAATGGCCGATGATGCCGTTCAGTATGTGAAGACTTGTCTAGTATGCCAGAAGGACAAGTCAGACTGCTTGACACAAGCGGGACACTTGGAACCACTAGCTGTCCCCAAGAGACCTTGGGAAAGTGTTTCTCTAGATTTCATCACCGGATTACCCAAGGTCGGAGATCTCGCAACTATCTTGGTTGTGGTAGACTGGTTTTCCAAATATGCCACCTTTATTGCAGCCCCACAATATATATCAGCAGAAGATGCAGCTCGACTCTTCTTTTCGCATGTCGTCAAATATTAAGGTCTACCCAAAGACATTGTTAGTGATCGTGACTCACGCTTCACCAGCAACCTTTGGACCCAACGTTTTAAGTGCCTTGGGTCAAAATTGAGTCACAGCTCAAGTTTCCACCCGCAATCTGATGGCCAGACATAGCGGTTCAATGGTATGTTGGAGAAATATCCTCGCCACTTTGTAACCGGATCGCAGAAGAATTGGGTGAAGCTTCTGGATGCTGCTCAACTGTGTTTCAATTCACAAAAGAGCTCTAGTACAAACAAAAGCGCTTTTGAAATTGTTACTGGGCAGCAACCGCTACTCCCACACACTGTGAATACACCAAACATGGCTAAGTCTCCTCGAGCTGCTAGCTTCTCAAAAAAGTGGAAGCGGAATCTGGAGATAGTACGGAGCTATCTTGTCAAAGCCCAAAAACGGATGAAGAGGCATGCTGATCAGAATCGTCGCTTTGTTGAATATCAAGTAGGAGACAAAGTGATGGTCAAAATCCCAAAGAGGTACTTATTTTCGGGAGTCCACGACCCGCGCCTATTGCAAAAACATATTGGACCCTTGTCCATTGAGAGACGCATTGGGAAAGTTGCATACCGGGTGGATACCCCAGCTTGGTGGAAAATTCATCCTGTCTTCCATGTCAGTCTTCTGAAACCCTTTCGAGAAGACATGGAGGATCCTTCAAGGAGCCAGCTTACAGTACTCAGTATTCGGGGTCCCAATTCAACCGGAAAAAGGCGTGTTGAAGCTATCCTTGATGACAGAGTGATTCATACTTCAAGGAAAGACTACCAAGAATTCTTGGTGAAATGGCAGGGCTGTGATGCAGAAGAGAATACTTGGGAGAGGGGGACAAACCTCAAAGCCTACAAGAGCCTCATTGAAGATTATTTTGCCAGTAAGGCGCCGAGGACGTTGCCAACTCAGGTGGGGGAGAATATCATGGGCGGCTTTCCAGCCATGCCCCATGACCTCTTGGGCACCCCCCGTGGCGTCCTAGCAAGCCTCTCAACGCCTAGCGCCACGGACGGGCCCGTGGTCTTGGCTGCGCCAAGTGACAAGCGCGCAGGTGCCTTTGTCGCCCCACTGATATCCCTCGCCAGCGTCCAGCCGCAGGCAAATTCCAACAACGCCGCGCGCGCAGACTATGCCGCACGCGCAGACCCTGATGCCAAAGACGCTGCTGCTGACAAAGGACCTGTTCCTGCTTTGTAGAAAACTAAGTCCTTTCCATTGTAAATATAGAGTAGTTTTATTTCATGCACTTACCTTTTGATTCTCCAGCTTTTTAAAGTCTAGTCGTGTAGCTTTGGTTTATTTTTTTTAAGTATTATTAGGTGTCACGATCCTATTTCACCAATTGTGAACACGTCATGACGGCACCTAGTCTTCGCGACTAGGTAAGCCTAACACCTTGCAGAAGTAATAACATTTGTGGAAAATTATAATCAAGACTAAATAACAGGAATAATGTATATAATTGCCTCCTGGCACATACACTTTAACACTTAGCATTCTGAAACTATCCCAAAGACCCAGAAACCCACGGGCAACACAGGCTATGAAAATCATAAGAGACGGCTCTAATATCCGAAAATGTCTACAACAACTGAATACAAGAAATGAAACCGATAACTACAAGATAGAGTAGAAGGATACTCTTCGGTCTGCGGACACGGCAGATGTACCTCAAGTCTCTGAATATAATGCCTGGATCACTGATAATGTGTTCGATCAGATGTACCTGGATCTGCACAACAAGAATGTGCAGAAGAGTAGCATGAGTACACCACAGTGGTACTCAGTAAGTGCCAAGCCTAACCTCGGTTGGGTAGTGACGAGGAAGGTCAGGGTCCTACTGAGATATAACATAATAATCAATATAATGAGGAGACAATATGAGATTAATCACATCAATAATGTAGCAAGATAATAAGTAAAATAGTAACAGAGAACAAACACAAACAATGAATAGAGGTATAAACCACAACCGGATATTTAACATCGAGGATCTCCTGGTATCCCGATGATCTCTCGGTATCCTCAATAAATAATTCTGGGATCTCTTGGTATCCTCAATAATAATTCTAGGATCTCTTGGTATCCACAATAATAATTCGGGGATCTCTTGGTATC
>MU731654.1:32673-107418 GCA_026770625.1 Nicotiana glauca
TACAAGTTGTACATCCTATTGAAAATGACTGCTCCACCAGTCATTTTCAATCGATCGTAACTTTCACTACAGATGTCCAAATTACGATTTCTCTATCTTTCTGGAAACTAGACACTAAGGGCTACAACTTTTATTTTTGAATCATCTCAAAATTCCTTGTAGATCAAAAGATATAGGCCCGAAATACGCTGCACGATTGCTGCCCAAAGGCCTTCTGCAGAAAATTGCAGTCATTTTCAGTAGGATGTACAACTTGTACAGCACAAGTGCAAGGTACAACTCGACGAAGCACGGACAGATTCTTTTAAACACGGATTTGGCTTATTTCTTTCATTTCTTTCATTTGGTTTGGATGATTTTGGAGAGAATTTCAAGGGGGATTTTATCAAGCATCAAAGGTGAGTTGTTTCTACTTATTTCCAAGTTAAATACAAGATTATATACGAATTAGGACATGAAAAATTAGTAGAAAAGTGGGGTTTTAGGGCTTGTGATTTTAAGATTTTCTAGGGTCGATTTGAAGGGTCAAACGAACTCCGATTTTGGTAAACTTCATATGTACGGACTCGTGGAAAGAAAAGGTAAAATAAAAAAAATAAATAATTGATAGAAGAAAAGATCATATGATGATTTCGGACTTGAGCGTATGCCCGGATCGGGTTTTGGATAACTCGAGAGCGTTTTGGCGCCTATTATGGAAGATAGCATTTTAGAAGAAAATTGCAGCAATTCTTTTTTTTTCTTTTTGGGTCCGAATTCTATAAAATTTTGTTCATCCATTGATATTAATTAAACAGAACAATAAAAGATTTTTATAAAAGAACCTTTTTTGCTCATTTTATGAAAGCAAAAATATAATTCTAATGAACTGTCCCTGAGGAACGCAAAGAGTAGATTATTTATAAGAAAAAAGTAATGAATTTTATCGGATATAAGTGTATTAGTGAAAAATAGACTCGCCACGTGGATCTATTAAATGGAGAACATGTCAGAAAAGTTATGAGAAAAGTAAAGAATGACATGTAAAGATGACAGTCGAAACACCCTCGGAACCAGACATACTCGTACCATGCCTGTTAGTCTCGGAACTGACCATCATGGAATAACTCTGGATCAGTTACATGAGAAGAACTCATAATTACAAGTGGGGAAAGAATCAATTAATCCCGGATTACATGTTATTTACCATCATTATGACATGAGTTACAAATCAATTATGTAACGTATAATAAATGCAATAAATGATTTTAACGGTTAGAACAAGGCAATCAATAAACTCAACAGGAACGAGATTGACTCAACAGGAATGGATTGACTCGACAGGCACGAGATTGACTCATTAATTACGGAATTAACTCATCAGTTACGGAATTTACTCATCAGTTATGGAATTTCAGCACTTACACAATTGTTACAAGTCTTCCAAAAGTAACATATGCATTGAGTAAATGCTCATAATGGAACCATAATTCAAGGAGATGGTTACTCTAATTTAGCCCTATAAATAAATATACTTTTATCACCATTAGGGAAATCTAATATTCTTTTCTACAATTCTATACATTGTAGTTCATAGCATCTTGCTCCCAAGTTAGTCATAGTTCGATCCTTCAAGCTCTATTCAGATCATCATCTTATCAAGGATCATTCAATAAGAATTATTTCTTTTATGATTTATTTTTATTATGTTATCTGTCATTAAAATTTACGTTTCACTTTGTATTAATGAAAATTTATACCTTTCGGATCGAAACAGTTGTTTGTCACCCGTCATATAAAATTTATTGCTTTGACCTTAGAAATTATTTTTTGGATTAAACAATAAAATTTTTATTAGTCCAATCATATTTATTACAAAAGTTAAAATAATATAAATTTTTCATCATATGCCAGCAAAAGTGGAACAATAACACTATTGCAACTTGTCTTATTTTGAAGAATTAACCTAATAGTCATTTATTTAACCAATTAAACTAAAAATAGCATGTGAATATACAATATAAATATAATTTGAATTGGCAAGTGAATCTGAGAGAGGCTACAAGTGCATTCTCTCTTTCTCTATCTTCTGGAAAGCACTCTTTGAGCATACTGACAGAATGATTTACACTCCCGTCTCTATCATTTCTACTGATTTCGCTATAGTTTACTAGTATATTCCTAGACTAAGAATATGGAATCCAATGTGTCACGACCCAAACCGATGGTCCGTGAGAGTCACCCATTACCTTACTCAACTGAATAACAACCTAGCGTATCTTTCATATCATTCTATCATAGGTAATGAACTGGAGTAAAGAATGAGGGAATACAAAGTTATACATATGAAGTACGAGCCTATAAGGCCGGCATGGTTCATTATATACTCGAAACATAGTCCAACAAGGCTATACAAGTATCCGTATACATGACATCTGCCTAGAAGCCTCTAAAAATATATAATATCATAAAGATCGGGATAGGGTCCCGTCATACCAATCAATACATGTACTAATTATACAGACCAAAGAAGCAACTCCGGAACAGATGTAGCGCACCAACACCTTCAACAGAGCTGATAACCTACTTAGAGGACTCTCGGCCTGTCTATCAGGACCTACGGGCATGAAACGCAACGTCCCCTGGCAAAAGGGACATCAGTACAAATAATGTACTGAGTATGTAAGGAATACAAATCAGTAACTAGTAGACATGAGAGAAACATGAGTGAAAGACTCAACATGTGTATCTGGATAACTCTGTGAATCATTTAATATTATAATGTCATGCATATGCGAATAAATGTCATACCATGCATGGGTATATGCATTCATAACATCATTAAGCCTTTGAGGGAATTCCATCATATTATCTCGACCACTGTGGGCAAATCATCAACGTATACCAGCTTATCAGGTGGTTGTGCGTATATAACGCCATATATATATATATATATATATATATATATATATATATTTATTTATTTATTTATTTATTTATTTATTTATACGCATATATAACGCCATCTGGTCATGGGTCAATGTACATGAATGGAATGCATGAAAAGTATGTCAATAAAATCTCGTGGAGTATCATAAGACCATTATGCCTTTGAATAATATCATGAAGTAAACTTTTTCAACTTACGTATTTTTCTGAGACTCGTGAACAAATGATAGAATAATATAGCACATGAAAATCAATAACATAAGGATCTCTAATATTTCTATGAATAGAATCATGTATGAAAATTGTGCATTTGCACATTTCGTTTGTATTGTATGAATCATGCCAAAAGAAAGAAGGAATATCCTTAACATACCTGAGTCGGTTCTCTTGACAATTCCTCTGACACACGTCAATTGAGATAAAACACGTAACGGCGAATCGAATTGGAAAAAATCCGTATGATATTCTTGAGAAAGATTACACCGTACTCCCTTAGAATCGCAAAATCCCGTTGCTATAATATTAACTAGTATAATTTCGTATCAAGATTTCTTGGTTGAAGATCCGTTACATTTGTAGATGTAGAACACCTCCATTTTGGTAAATTTGATCAAAATTTCGGATGGCTTTCCTTGCTGAAGCAAGTCACACTTTCCACCTCATATATTTGTAAATTTAAGACTTTAGTGGCTTAGCCAAGATTCTTTCTAAAGGTGACATAACCTTTTCCTATTCTCTAAGTTCTTTTTATCAGATAAATAACCAAACGAAGGTAGGGCTCTTACGTGTAAATAAGGCAATTTATGCCTTGTGACTCATCATACCCATTTGTGACGCTTTGGCTTGCCTTAATGCCAAGTGGCTGCCCCAAAAAAGATCATTATCCACCTAATTAGTTTGGTAATATTTCGTTACCTGGTAATTAACCAATTACCTGTATAATTAAGAATTGCCTCAAATTATTTAAAATTTTACTCACTTTTAATATACCTTGTACATCTTATTATCATGGTCATGTAGTACTCTGTATGGAACTCGTCCATAAATATCGAGTATTAACGTTCGGCCCGTGTTTTATTCTAATATGCCAAATTTGGACGAAAAATTTATTTTCTTTAACTTGTTTCCCCTCTCACCATCACGAATTTACTCATCATTTGTTTAAAAATACCATAATCCTTATAATCTCCAAATAATCTTTTTTCTTGGACTAATGTCAATTATCTTACGATAAATTCAATGTATAATACTAACGGGTGCAACATCATTGTCATTTAATACCCCAAAGCATAGCATTATTGTAATATCGACATAATATTGCGGGGCGTAACATCATTCCCCTTTTTGAAACATTCGTCCTCAAATTTTTTTCATAACCCACAAGGCTTGCGAATACTTTTTACCCGTCTTGCCATCTAGGCGACTGTTCTGTGAATGAATCCCAAAGGCTAGGGAATTCCCCCCTTTAAGCCTCTTTCTCACACCACGATTTGCAGTCAGAATCCTTCTAATATCGTAACTGTTGCTACCTTCTATCATGCAACCTTTACGGCCCTAACTTTTTATGTGCTCCTGACTCTACTCTTCTCTTCTCCTCTTGCTTTTATCCAATCTCTAGGCTTCACTTTGTGAATATATATAAAATTATGTCAAGCTGTCCCTCTGGGTGTCATTAGCTTTACTACATCTAAGTAGGCCATATTATACCAAAATTCTCACGTCGATTTATCGTTACCGAGGTCTGCTACCTAACTCCAGGTTACTCTCGTTGCATATCTTTTATGCATAAAGCTAAATCCTTTAACGCTTCTTCATTACTATTCATCTTAGGACTGATGGCCTAGTCTCATCTTGTACTTTGCAATTTTTACCCATCCATTGTTGATTCACCTCAATGTTGATCTACAATCATCCATTGATAACTTAAAATTTATTAAAATTTATTACATAATATATTGCCACTAGGGCTTATATTACTTGTATCATGGAATATTGGAAGTGATTTTTCTGATCCACCTTGGTGACGATACTATACTTCCATAACCATATTTCTTAGCCTTGCAATGTGATTCACCTTACGTGAGTATTTTAATCCTGTCCAAATCATGAAATTTCTTTTTTTGTTAGACCATTACACAATCGAAGGCCCAAACGTCGTCCTTTATCTATCATAACCACACCCCCATTCTACAATATTCCATCTCTTCTAAATGCTATTAGTCTTAGTCTCCTTTGAGTTCATTCATTCTATAGTGAACTTTGTATAACTTAGAGAAACCGTTTGCTCTTCTTGTTTTCACGGGCTTAATCCTAAGGACTTATACATTTTTGTTACCTTCTCACTTGCCTTTCTTATCCTTACTCATGTCTTCTAGAACCTTGTTGCTTCACCATTCAATAGCTTGCGACCTACACATATCTATTTATTTTACTTGCAACCTTTCAACTTGGTTGCATCATAGATTTCCTTATTTCTTTCTGGAATATCAAGCGAGACATCACATCCTCCCTAACTCTTCTTTATTCTCTTAATCAGGCTTCTCGATACCTAGACCATAGGCTGGAGGATATGCTACTGACGATGCCGCTATTATTCCTAAATATTAAATCCCCGCACTTGTAGCCTTGAAGACTATTCACAACCTTCTGTAATTGAGGATCTCGTACGTTGTCCACCTTTACCTTACTTATCTTAAAGTCTCACATCATATCCTTTATCTCTTTCATGACGACCTCCCTTTTACATAGGTATAATCACATCCACAACTTGAAGCTCTCTTATAATACTTGCACCTCTGGTGCATACACAATCTGGTGGCATCTTCATACTAGTACTCTTCTAACTTGTTCTATCGTAGAGCCGTTATACAATATGACTAATGTATTATTTCTCTTGTACCTCTGATATTAAGATTGATTCAACAATATTCTCAATCATGATTTGTAACTTTATGGGCCCAATAATCAGACTCCTAAGTTACTTGGTTGATGTAATTCTTTAATTTCCTCTTTCTTTCAATTAGCCTTTATGTATGCTCAAGCTTTTTTCCGATCTGTGGCTCACAAAATTTAGTTATTACTTTAGCTTTTTATGGACGCTATGGAAAACCATGATATAATCTTCTAATTATTCGATTATTTATCTATGACCTGGACTCAATTCTTTATTTTATCTTATACTGGATTCTTCTATGGCCGATCATAATCAAATAATTCTTTTCGTTCCATTTCAGCTTTCTTTAAATGTAAGCAATTGCTCTTCCTGGTCTTTTTGCCCCCTTTTGCATGCATACTTAGCCTATCTGAGTTCTCATGCATGTCGAAGTTTTTGTGTAACTCATATGGTCTTGCATATTACTTTTGGTTTTACTCCCCGATCATTAGCCATGGTATGTGCAACTTTCTTTTGGAGTGCATACAACTTTGTAGTTAAACTATTGTTACACAACCCTTTCTTCAGTAGGTCATTGTGCTTGGGTTGAAGCCTTCTTCCTTATTTCCTCAACTAGTCTTTCATTATGGTACTTAGGGGGGGATCCTTTGACTCTTGTACGGCTGTGAGCTTATCACATCGTATGCCTGACGGAATTTTTGATATTCTTCCCTGCCTATAATTACTTGTAGTTACTTATCTCCATACCCTTATGCTTGTAGGATTACTCTTGAACTAATATTTTGACTGTCTTCTCGGTGGTACTTTTTTTTTTATTTCTGTAACACTCATACGGTACCTTTTTAACTTTCCCAACTCCTATATGGATATTTTTCAAGGATCAGGATTTCATAACTATGAGGCTGAATTCCCCATATTGGGGTTCCCTATGTTTATGTTGCACGATCTGTAGATTTGTCTGTATTCTCTTGTCTAGTCATAGCTAGGTTCTTTTTTAATCAACTACTAATTGCTTGTTGGCCCATTTCCGTATCAATATTCTGCATAATCTTTTTGGTCATTTTCTTTGTCTTAACTTACCTCTCGCACTGGCTTCTTATCAATCAATAATATCTCGAGCAGGAACCCTTACTTCCTCTCCCTGACGTTGTGTTTGCATAATGCTCTGGTATCGTAGCATATCTATAGGCTTTGAATAAAAGAAATCTCATCCTCTTTTCATTTTATCGCATTCTTTTTTTACCATTCAATAATTACTAGAACCACTTATTTCTGACGTAATGTCACTTCATTCCATATTTCCCCCTTTAGGGGAGTACTAAGATTTGGAGCTATGACAATCTCCCTATAGGTGTTCTATCTCTTCATTTTAGATGTCCTTTCACATCATCTTTGACCCTTACTCTCCTTGCGGTAATCCTTCTGTACTAAGGATAACAAAATTCCTTACTCGTGAGGTGACAATTAGTATAACTGACACATACAGTCTCCTAAGTTTAATTTTGCTCACCTTGATTACTTTACGGAAGCGTCTTCCTGAATGACCATCCTAAAATTTCTCATTATTCTTCTTCTGTTCTCCATTCTATTATTGTCGGTACAAAATTTGAAATTCTCATGATGTTGACCATTATCAAATCACTAAATCCCCAATTTAGTATCACATCTTAATCATAGTTCTTCCTTATCTCTCTTCTCATTACTCTGCTAATATTTCTGCCTATCCTTTTCTTGTGAAAACTTCAGCAAGACATTCTTTTACTTTTTGCTCCCTTGCTTAATCCACCGGCTCTTCAGGTTGCTCAACGTCCTTGATTTACTAAGGATGAGAGTCACAATAAGATAATATTTATCCCTTCTAGGCTTCCATTGCCTATCTTCTGAATAATTTTTTTGATCATGCTAGTATTCACATCTAATTGTAATATTCTAGAGTGCACCATCTGGGTGTCTTACAAGAAGATCTATTAGCATATTTGTAATACCCCTCAGAAATGTCAACTAACACAAACAATCCATTCACCATTTTGGGTTACTCTAACCCCAGCCGGATCCTGATGTTTTGTCCTTCTTAAACTACACCTGTTAGCCCCTATAGAGCATAATTGAGATGGCTATGGCCAATTGTGCATACCTCTATTACTATTGGATATAACTCAAAAAGCTTATATTTCTCTGCCTGAATTATAAACACCGTTAAACTTTATTAACTGGGAGCCTCGTACTCTTCTTTATCTTACTTCTTTTACTTGTTGAAACTTGTATTTATCTTCTGAATCTCTCATTGTCTTTCACCATTAAGGTGGATATGTATTCTTTCACCAAGACTCCTTATCAAGAGGCTTACACCTTTCAGTACGTACATGACATGCTGAAGACCTCACATTTATCATAAGCATGATGTACAATCGAGTTCCTCTGGCTCAACACTTCCACATTATATCCCTTACCGACCGTCTTTCTGAAGGTAGGTATCATTGTATTACGAATAAGATAATGTTTAGAAAATTGAGTTCGTACAACTAAGCTCTACCACACGATTTAGAGAAAGAAGAAAGAGTGACAGTCTGAAATGTCCTGTAGCCTTCTGCTTATAAGTGTGGTGCACGACACACCCATAAATAAGACTCTACTAGACACGACTTGTAGACTCCCTAGGACATAACTGCTCTGATACCACTTTTGTCACGACCCAAACCGATGGACCGGGATGGGCACTCGGTACCTTACTCAACTGAGTACTAACATAACATATCTTTTATATTATTCTATCATAGGTAAATGAGTTGGAGTAAATTATGAGGTAATACAAAGTTATACATATGAAGTACGGGCCTATAAGGCCGACATGATTCTTTATATACTCGAAATATAGGCTGACAACACCTTCCAAGTATCTGTATACATGACATATGTCTATAAGACTCTAAGAATATATAATATCATAAACGTTGGGACAAGGTACCGCCATAACAATCAATATGTATATTAATCATACTGACCAAAGAAGCACTCGGGAGAAAATGGAGGGCACCAACACCTTTCGCTGAGCTGCTAACCTACTTGGAGGACTCTCGACCTGTCTATTAGGACCTACGGGCATGAAATACAGTGTTCCCAGGAAAAAGAGATGTCAGTACAAATAATGTATCAAGTATGTAAGGAATGAAAATCAGTAACTAGTAGACATGAGAGAAACATGTAGTGAAAGACTCAACATGTATATCTGAATAACTCTGTCAATCGTTTAATATTATAATGTAATGCATATGCGAATAAATGTCATACTATGCATGGGTATATGAGTTCATAATAACATCAAGCCTCTGAGGGCATTCCATCATATCATCACGGCCACTGTGGAAAAATCATCAACGTATACCAACTGATCAGGTTGTGGTGCGTATATAACGCCATAACCTTTTCTCATATCCCATATATATATATATATATATATATATATATATATATATATATATATATATATATTTATATATATATATTATCAACATTCCCCTTTATCCAACAGTCTTTACCCAACGAACCCTCTCATGACTACACTCTTTCTTACTTGCCCGAGTAGTACGACGTATGCGTTGTCGTACAGGCCTTCTGATGGCTCGATCTTGATAGTGGTTGGTGTGGTCACCGCTGTTATGCCTCGTGAGTATGACTACGGCTTGGTCGACCCCTTATCGTTCCTTTTAAGGACAACCATTTTGTGATCAGATTTTTGCCCATACAGTAACTACGATGAACACAAATAATGTATGATTAAAAAAATTAAAATATTTTAAATACCATGTTGTTTGACTCAAAATATATTATTACATTTTTGAACAAATCAACTAATAAAAAAAAAGATGGGGTAAATCTTAGCTAAGAATAATAATCTCTAGAATGCAAGATGTATAAGATATATGCAAAAGGATGATGTTCCTCAATTCGTTCTCCTGAAATTTTAAAGTTACCAACTATTTTTTGGTGTAAAAGAATGTTACATTCAATCTTTTGTTTTTTTTTATGAATGAGTCGCCCCTTACAAGGTTTCCCCCATCCCCTCTCTCTATTATAAGAGATAGACCCTTATGAACCTTAAAAGACTCACTTTGAGGAATATTCGAAGGAATATTCCTAATGCCCCCTATTGGGCCTACATTACTGCAAGGGCCGTACAATCTTTGTCCCCTTGTTTAATATCCTTTGCAAGGCATCGAGTGAAGAGTACCTCGTTGTTGGTCCTTTTCATCAACGGTCGTAGTCATCCAAATTTGGACCCATACAGTTAGTCCTTCCGCTTTGTCGAGGTTACAACTTGATGCGCCCTTGATAAACGGATACCGCTTGTTTTTATGGAGAAATTAGGCCTTTTGAGACGTTACGGCTTGGCTGATAACGGGAAGTCTGCATGCTTAACAAGACACTGAATAAAGTGTTTTACCGGGAAATAACGTCACTTCCACGTGCGTCATCATTACGCGTATTCTCGAGAAAAGGGTTGGGGGCTTGTCGCTTCGATTTTGATGCTCTTCTGCAACCGTTTGCTTCGATTCTGGTGCTACCTAATCTTATAATAGGTGGAGGATTTGTTTCTTTGAAAACTCTTGGCCATTCCACTTCTGATTACCCTTCCCCATCTTTCCTGCCTTTGTTTTTACGGTTTTTTGCTTCTTCTTCTTTCATTCTTCACCCAAAACTCTCTCTGCTATTCTAACATCGTTCCCGTCAAAGAAATGCCTAGAACACATCGATCTCACGAAGGAATTTTTTAGGCTGACCTGTTGTCCGTGGTGTTCCCCTCCGGCGGTGATGACATACCGATGGAGGAGGGAGGCAGCTTTCCCACTGTGGAGGAATTTCTGCCGAGGCACCCCACATCTCGGAGTGAATTCCTCATAGATCCCCCCTACTCAAACTTTAGTGCTTTTTGAAATGGACCAAGATAATATAAATGTTTTCCGTACAAAGTATTGTATCCCCGCCCATGTTGATATGGTTCATGCGGGAATGGACTTCATGGAAGCCCACAAACCTGGGTACTGCGCCTTTTACGAGTATCCTTTCGTGATTAGTTCTGTAGATTCTATCAAGTCTGCCCGGCACAACTCTCACTGTACATGATTAAGGTACTTCTACTGTTGACAAAGTATGCGGAGTTGGCGGGGTGTGAGGTGACCATCCATCACCTCTTGCATCTATTCTCGCCCAGCTTTCATAGGGGCACCATGGTGCATTTGAGACATCGTGGAACAAAGGGCTGGTAGTAGGGACTGACGACGAGCAAGTCGTAAGTTTTGGCATAAATATTTCTTTGTCAGAACTGAACATGTTGCCTCTGATCCCGCTAGGTTCCCAAAGCAATNCAATGCATGAAAAGTACATCAATAAAATCTCGTGGAGTTTCATAAGACCATTATGTCTTTGAATAATATCATGAGGTAAACTTTTTCAACTTACGTATTTTTCTGAGACTCATGAATAGATGATATAATAATATGATACATGAAAAATGAATAACATAAGAATATCTAATATTTCTATGAATAGAGTCATGTATGAAAATTGTGCATTTGCACGTATTGTTTGTATTGTATGGATCATGCCAAAAGAAAGAAGCAATAGCCTTAACATACCTAAGTCGATTTTCTTGACAATCCCTCTAACACATGTTAACTGCGACATAACATGTAACGGCGGATCGAGTGGGAAAAAATCCATATGATATTCTTGAGAAATATTGCACCGTACTTCCTTAGAATCGTAAAATCCCGTTGCTTTAACGTTACGTAGTATAATTTCGTATGAAGATTTCTTGCTAAAAATCCGTTACATTTGTCGATGTAGAACACCTCCATTTTGGTGAATTTGATCCAAATTTTGGATGGCTTTTCCTTGCTCAATCAAGTTACACTATCCATCTCATATATTTGTAAATTTAAGACTTTAGTGGCTTAGCCAAGATTCTTTCTAAAGGTGACATAACCTTTTCCTATTCTCTATGTTTTTTATCAAATAAAGAACCAAACCAAGGCAGGGCTCTTAGCTGTAAACAGTACAAAAAAAAACTGCGGTTAGCGATGGATTTTAGCGACAAACATAGTTCCGTCGCTGATTATCGACGGATTGGCGACGGAATAATAGTTTTGTTGCAATAAAAAGAAAAAATAGTTAGTATATAATATATCAACGGATTAGCGACGAAATCGAAAAATCGTCACTAAATATTGGCGTCCTTTATTTAGCTATGGATTTAGTAACAAAACCGAGGCGACAAAATTTATTTACCTACAGCGACGGAATTAGCAACGAAACGTCCGTCGCCATGCTAAATTTCTGTATCAAATTTTTTAAGCTAATTGCTACGGGAATTTCCGTCGATAATGTAAAAAAATATTACTATTTTTAGCGACGGAAATGCAGGCGTAGCTAAATCCATCGCTAAACACCACTTAATAATTTACCCTAGGGCCCAAATAGGTAAAACATCAGCCTTTCTTCTAAAGTTGGAATAGAAACTCCATGAGAGCAAAACTAGGCGGCTGGAAGCACAAGCAGTAGAAGACACGCCTTGAGGGAAAGAACAAGAGCAAAAATCAGTAGCCAACATGAATCTAAGATTTGTAGACCATGTTTCTGTATTTGGGTATTCTCTATTTGCTGGAAATTGATGGTTGAATAAACATTTTTGGGATTAAAGATTTGTAATTTTTTGGAGCACTACTGTGAGTACTTCTTTATTCTTTCAATTAATTTAAGCACATCTTCTTTATTATTTCAATTAATTTAGTAGCCAACGTGAATTAATTTAAGCACGTCTTTTAGATTTTTTGTTTCTCAAAGAGATGGATAACATTTTAGAGGGCTCTTAAAACCGTCCCATCCTAAAATGAAGCTTGGAATTAAAGAGGAATATAGAAGGGAGCCAGGCAAATAGTGTTTTCTATTTTCTATTATTTCTTTAATTTTATCATCCCTTACTTCTTTTGCTTGTTGGACACTGGTCAAACTCAATGTAGGCTTTGAGTTAATTATTAAACATAGAATGACAAAGAGGAGTGAAGGACTGTTTTACTCTTTCTTTTTTATAGTGCAAAACTTATATAAATCAGGTTGCTTTACATAACCTCGAAATTTGCGTGCGCGTTTTCCTTACTGAATGTTAATTTTATATACCCACCCTGGCGTAAATCAATGCTTATATTTCTCCTATGAATACTAGGATGTTGTCTGTAAGTTTGCAGTGATGAACTTTTAATCTTCTCAGTTGTGAGCTTCATTTGATAAGTGCTGGCTGATACTATGAATGATCTATATGGTCCTGTCATCGGTGCTTTGGCTAAAATCTTATATAGTAGTCATTGAATTTCATCTTATATACATTGATACCGTCTTTGGAGCTTTTCTTATGCTTTATAATGGTACTCATTTACTAACAGGTCATTATTTTTTGATAATATGGCTCATACTTTCATCTTTTGACTTCTTTTAGTTTTAATCCAGCATATTTCTTCTTTTTTGTTTAACAGAAAAGCAATGTTTCCAGTCAGTTAGTAATTGTTTTTGGTTTTCATTACAAACAAAGACTATATTAGTTTAATAAGCATTTGTAACTCTTAGAATGTATTTAATGAGGAGCAATGGTAGAAAATAGCACTTAATCTAAGAAGTTCCATTTGTAAACCTATGTAGTGTTTGAGCTAGAAAAGCTTGACTTTCCTTAAATTGAGCGTGTCAATGACATGGTAATTTAACTTACTTTATAGGAACTATTTCCTTATTTGAAGAGTCAGCTAATCCCCCATATTTATTTTTATATTATATTAAATAGGAATATGGATAATTTAGAGCATGCTTGGATGTACGAGAGGTTGGATGGCCGAGGCGGTATAAATTCTAATTTTGTAACTGGCGTGGATAACTTTCTCTTGTTTGCACGTTCTCATCGAAATCGCATGAGTGGTGAGAATGTTCGATGTCCGTGTAAAAAATGTTGCAACATTATATACATGGATGTTGAAACAGTTAGATTGTACCTTTTTAAGTTTGGATTTGTTGAAAACTATTTTGTTTGGAAGTATCAAGGGGAAAAAGATGTGACTGATATGACGTCTTCTAGCAGTGATCTATTTTGCTTACATATAATTTTTTTTGTAGGTATGACTCGAGGGAGAGGCAGAGATAGCATAGCTCGTAGAGGTAAGTCCTCAGCTAGGGGTAGGGGTAATTCTGCTATTCATGCAAATATGCCTTATGTTCCCATTTCCATCATTAGTCCTCAACAAGGTGGTACGAGTTCTTTAGGTGGGCGAAATCACATAAACCAAGTACAAACTTTAGCTCCTAGCAGTACCACACCCGTTCAAACATCAAGTCATGATAGTACCCCAGCTATCCATTCTGAATCATCTCCTAATACACCTGATCAGAGTTACCCAATAGGTAAGGGCATATCTACTCAAAGCAACACAATTGGCGAAGGTGAGTGCACCAGTAGTCGCAGACAGCGGACACTTGTTACTCTTGCTCCTGCAGGGTTAGTCCATATTTTTACTATTATTTTTATATAGGAATTTTGATTTATGATACCCCTTCAACTATTGTCTTTAATTTTTTTCAGGTTAGAACCTAGTGGATTATGCTCGTCGAAAATATCTAAATCTTTCGAGCATGAACTTGATCCCAATGGAATCAATTAGAAAAGTGTCTCTGATGAGATAAAAAACTTTTATTGGGGAGAATTCATGGTATAACTTCTCATTATATAATGTATTTAGGAAGTGTATTAACTGTTATAAATAAGATATTAATGTTATTACTTTATAAATATATTTTAAAAGAAATTCTATTGGGACTCTTCCATGGATAGTGCAGTGAGGAGCCAATGGGAGATTAAGGCATCAATAAGGTACAAAGATTTCATTTCCAAAATGAAAGCTAAACAATTTAGGCCAAAAGGTGTTCCAGAAGAAGTGTGGGAAAGTTAGGAACAACTTTGAAAAGATCCCAAGTGTGTTGAAAAGTCAGAAATAAATGCAAAGAATCGTCGTGGCGGTAGGAGTGGAGTATCCACTGGGACACACACAGGCGGCTCTGTCTCTATTGGAGAGTATCGCAAGAGACTTGTAAGTATATCGCAACCTTAACCTTATTGCTTTTAGTGTCGGAATTTGTATTTAATTACTGAGATCTGTTGTAGTCCCTCTGCTGGTTGTTTAAAAAGGTTTACACTGTCCATGTTTTTGATGTGGCTGCCTGCTTTGCACTTGTTGAATAAGTATGTTAATTCTCCTCGCCAGTTTTCAGATGTTTGAAGCTGGAGTAGTGGCAATTAAAATCATCATAACCAATAAACCAAGTTGTGCAGTGTCTCATGTATATATCATTATGTGGCTTGGGTGTTTGGTATTTTATTACGAACGATTCAGTCAAATCCAAACAAGACATGGATTTTGCCAATTACTGAACTGAAATTGTTCCTGTTTCCTCTAGTTATATAGAAGTTGATGATTATATGTTTCCCTAGCTATTTGGCAAGTTCTAAGTTAAGTGGTTAAAACTGATGTCAAGCAGCAGTAAACACTTTTTGAAATATCTGTTATATGTAATTCAAGAGAATTGACCGAAGTTCCTCTTCCCGAATCCAGCAGTTGCTAACATATAAGATTTTCCAATCCTTTTGTATTTTTGTTGTTCTATTTTGCACATGACATCTTCAAAACCCACTATGTTCTCACACTTGATCACTATTTACTAAGATTCTAATAGTGCGTATAGAGAAATAGTGGGTATTGAAGATGTTATGCCTAAAATAGGGCAAAGATTCAGAGTATTAATATGATGGTCAGGTTTCTATGAAGAAGAAAGAACGTTGTTGCAACAGATTCAGAATTGTAAGAATTTAGCTATGATTTGAAATTTTGAATATTGTGATTAATATTACTTTTAGATAACAAGATAAAGTTTTGTTGTTTACAGAAGGTTAGCTAAGCTTGCGTTGTACATGGTTTTGGGTCTGTTGCTTCTTCAAGTTTCCTACGGATCTTGCTGCTTGACAATATCCATGGTTTGTTTATTCTAAGTTGGGGGTTCCCAACATAAAGGGAAGTAGCTAGTACTGTCTGTTAGAAAGAACCAATTTGTGACTGGTTGTCAAAGATTTGCATGTTTGATGCTCTTTACTTCTTCTTTTTTTCCTTCTGTTTTCATCAACTCTTAAACCATGTATTGGTGGGTGAAATGGTGGAAAATCTCTGTCTGCTAATATTAGCCTACTAGAGTACTAGAATAAATATGCTAGGCATTGCCAGACTCCCATTTCTGATTTCAAAATTGCATACTGGTGTTGAGATTGAATTTGGCTAGCAATAGAAAGAGAGATTGTGTGCATGTTAACAAATGGCATCTCGCTGGAGATATTTTGCATACTTGATCTGTTAAAATTGTTCATCCTTCTTCTGCTCCTCATTCCTTTTCCCCTATTTTAACCCCCTCACCAGATTCCTCTTTCATTGGTACTATGGTCTGATTCATGAGATATCAACACCATAACCCGCTTGTCCTTGTTCCTCCTCCTGGTATCATCCTTTTGACTCGCTGGAGTCACCCTCTCATCTTTACAGCCACTTCCATAGCTGGTGTTCAGCGCAGTAGCAGTATTTCCACATAAATAAGGGACTGTTCAGATGTAATCGATCAACATTCTTAGCTTCCTTTTCCATTGAACAAAAATGGATCAAATGGAATCTGCTTGCTTCATAAATTACCAGCTTACGCGTTAACTCAGTGACCATAGTAAAAGCCAGATTAGCTCGAGTTGAACTGTATAATTAAGGTTAAAAAGCCATTAACTAAAGGTCTTCATTCTTCACGCCATTAACTAAAGGTTCTTCAAACAAACAAATGAAATACAGTTTTTATAAATATTCTGCAGGAAATAAACAAGTCTCTAGCAGATAAGCAACATAGAGGGATTAGTAGATGCTTAATCAAGTTACCAACTACAGTTCTATAAAGCTACAAATTCATCTCCAGCGAGATGCCTTTTGTTAACATGCACACAATCAATCACAAACTAGTATTTCTCTCAGGTTGACTATCAGTATGGAGTTATTATGCAGTTATATATTATGTAGTTACTATAGCATTTGTGTGAATCCTATTGAAAGACAAAGTTGTGTGAATCCAGTTCCTGTAAACTGAAAAAAAATACCTTGGTCATACTCTAAGCCCGTGGTAGTTCCATTCGATCCTGCCCAGTGTCTTGTCATGGTTTTAATTCTGAAGCCAAGCGCTTTTCATTCCTTCTGCAAACCATCTAGTTCTAAAGTCGGTCATGCCTTTTTGTTGGGATAAAGTGAGTATGAAGTCAAGGTGGGAGAAGAGGAAGAAATAATAAAGTAAATCATTATATGGATTCTTCATATCTGTTTAACTTGGGATTCAGGATAGCTCACTGGGTGGGCTATCCATACCCCCGCCTTGTAGGTCAGGGTTTGATCCCTGTATGTACTCTGCTCCCTCATTACCCACTCCTGTTCCCCTAGGTATATTTATAAAAGTTTTAAAAATCCGTTTACTACCTTATACCCTTTTCTGGAGAATAATGCTTTTTCGGAAGTAGCAGCCTCCCTTGACTTAGTTGACTTTTGTCATAGCACCATTGGTGTAAATTCTGATATCACTTCTATTTTGCTTCGCATGAAAATTGCAAGAAGTGAACACGAATTTTTCGAGACATGCTAATTTATCTTGTGCAATCATTAGTTGTTTCCATTGGCTCACCTGGGTTAGTAAATTGTGTCATTGAAGTATGGGTCTTCAGCATGAACATTTTATTCTTTCAAGCTGTCTTGGGCAGCTCTAGGTAATGAACATTGTGTCTTTTAGTATAAGGAATTATGATTCAGGATTTTGCTTATTGGATTCTCTGAATAATTTAAGTATCACGTTAGGGTAAGAAATACTTTCCCATAGGACCATATTAAAAGAAATTCTTTTTATAATACTGGAGATCCTAATGTTTACTGAGCAATGTTTCACTGCTGCTGTAGTGAGAAAGACAACTATAATATATTGTCTTTCTATGTCAAAGAGTGATCAGATTCTCATTTAAATTGGTTGTTTAAACCATAATATAGAGTTCTTTACATGTTAGCCTTTACCTGTTAGCAGAACGAAGAATGATATTTTTGTGTGCCTTTGTGATATTTATATAGAGCTCCATTAGTGTTACCTTGTGGCACTTCTTTTATGCTTTTAGTTATAGATGTGACAAAACTTCTGGTTCTATAGTAATATTTTGATGCTTTTAAAAATAATTTTTTTTGTATAGGCTGTTCAAAAGGGTCGAGACCCAACACCAAGTGAGTTACATTTGTACGTCCATACACATGGGCATGATGGAAAATCGTTTCTTGATGACAAAACTCGAATCGTACATGTAAGTCCAATATTGTATAATCTTATTTACTACAATATAAAAAGAGTATGAAAAGTATCCTCACTATTGTTTAATTAAATGATCAACATTCTTGACAGGAAAGGTATCAGAAAATATTACAGGACCAAACACAAGCTCAATCTGATATTGATCAATTGAAAGCGTATTACGAAGCCGCAGGAGGGGAAAAGAAGAGAAGAGTATATGGTCTTGGATCTCAAGCAAAATGCTACTATGGACCGAATCTTCGTGGCTCTTCTGGATCAGATGCTTCATCGTCAATACCACCTTCGAGTGCTCAATCAGCATCGAACCTGGATGAGTTAGTGATGCGTTTGATTCCTGCACTAACAGAGCACATAGTTCCTGTGCTAGCTGATCAGATGCTTCCAGTATTGACTGAGCGGGTGCGTGAAATGATTTCATCACCCTCCCCGACTTCTACTGACCACCCATCAGATGTGGTACCAAATGTTCATGTTCCTCCTACTGCTACTGTTCATGGGGTTCATCCATCGGTTTCAACAGATGACCTTATCCCCTAAGCCTCGTATTTGGAAGCTTTTTGTTTTGAACTTTATTATTGGTGTTAGGGATACTTCGCATCTTTTTGGTTTGGAAGCTTTTTGTTTTGAACGTTATTGTCGGTGTTAGGGATAATTCACACCTTTTATATTTGAACTTTATTATTGGTGTTAGAGATAATTTGAACTTAATTGTATTAGCTATATGCATTTTGATATTATTTTGGACCTTGAAGTATGTTAATTGGTATGAATTTTAGTTATTATTAAGGATATCTAGTAATTTACATACAATATTGTACATGCGGTAGATTGTATCAATTTTAGTAATTTGTATGAAAAATATTGCGACAGATTGCAACAACCGATTTTGGTTGCTAAATGAAAAGCTGAAATGAGTCTGAAAATATTGGCGACGGATTAGCGACAGCATTTCTGTCGTAAAAGTATTCCAAACGACGAAATGCATTGTGAATTTAGCGACATAATTTTCTAATATAGCGACGGAAATTTGGTCGCAAAATTTAGCAACGGCTATTGTTCGTCGCTAATCCGTCGCTAATATTGCGACGGCTTCAATTTTTCCATCGCAAACGGCTTAGCAACGAGCAAATCAGCAACAAATATTAATCCGTCGCTAATCCGTCGCTAACCTTGATTAGCGATGGAAGATACCCTTTATCAACGGATTTGGGTCGTCGCTAAATGCAGATTTTTTTGTAGTGAAACAAGGCAATTTATGCCTTATGACTCATCATACCCATTTGTGCCACTTTGTCTTGCCTTAATGCCAAGTGGATGCCCTGAAAAGGATCATTATCCACTTAATTAGTTGGGTAATATTTCGTTTCCCAGTTATTAATCAATTACCCGCATAATTAAGAATTGCTACAAATTTCTTAAAATTCTATTCATTTTTAATATGCCTTTTACACCTTACTATCATGGTCATGTTGTACCTTTTATGGCACTAGCCCATAAATATTGGGTATTAACGCTCGATCCGTATTTTATCCCAATATGCCAAACTTGGACGAAAATTCATTTTCTTTGATTTGCATCGCCTCTCACCATCACGAATTTACTCATAATTTGTTTAAAAATACCATAATCCTTATAATATCCAAATAATCTTTTTCCTTGGACTAATATCAATTAGCTTGCGACAAATTCAACATACAATACTACCGGGTGCAACATCATTGTAATTTAATACTGCGAAGCATAGCATTATCGTAATATCGACGTAATATTGCGGGGCGTAACAGAATAAAAAAGCTAACTCTCATTGCAGGAATAAGTGTATAATATGTTTATAATCTTTTAAACTAAATGTATAATTTATATATACTAGCTAAAAAAAGTAAAGAGTATATTCAATAGGCTATTTGTGCAAAGACCCTTTTTACTTCCGAGCACTACTTCATAAAAAAGAAGTTACGGGCCAAAATTGATGCTATCGTACTGTAAAAATTGCACGGGCGCCCTATTTGGGCGCCCCACTTTAACCTGTAGCCGTTTTGTCTTTTTGTTTGCATCCGTATCCATTTTTTAAAAAACTTCAGCTTCCCTTTGTAACTGAGAATCTTCAGCTCTAGAGCTGAAGTTTCCGGGTTACTAAGCAAAAACTTCAGCTCTAGAGCTGAAGTTTTTATTTTATAAGTAGAGCTGAAGTTTTCGGGTTACTAAACAGAAACTTCAGCTCTAGAGCTGAAGTTTCCGGGTTACTAAAAAAAACTTCAGCTCTAGAGCTGAAGTTTTTATTTTATAACTGAAAACTTCAGCTCTAAACTTCAGCTCTAGAGCTGAAGTTAGAGCTGAAGTTTCTTAATTAAAACATAGAAAAACTTCAGCTCTAGAGCTGAAGTTTCCGGGTTACTAAACAAAAACTTCAGCTCTAGAGCTGAAGTTTCCTAGTTACAAAATAGAAACTTCAGCTCTAGAGCTGAAGTTTTTATTTTATAACTGGAGAACTTCAGCTCTAGAGCTGAAGTTTTTCGGTTACAAAGACAAAAACTTCAGCTCTAGAGCTGAAGTTTCCTGGTTACTAAACAAAAACTTCTAAAATAAACTGAAGTTCGCGAGTTACAAAATAAAAACTTTAGCTTTAGAGCTGAACTTCAGGCCCGGCTACTAAAATGCTGAAGTTTTGTGTGATTGCCTTTGCTACTTCAGCCCTGTGTGCTGAAGTTATGCGAAAAGTGGGTACGCTTGAAATTTTTTTTGCAAAGCGGACACAGGTTAAAATGTGGCACAAAAAGCGGGTATAGATACAATTGCCCCTATCGTACTAGAGGTGCATTGGCACAAGTACACTATGAGTCAAATGCAGGACGTCGAAATGGAATGTTACCCAAAACACATAATAGGCCGTGATAGCGTCCAATTATTTATTTTATTACTTTTAAAACCATAAATTTTATTAAATAAAGAAACAAATGCATTCTAAAATCATAAGTACATACAATATTATTAAGACATAAAATAAAGGTGACAATATTAATGCAAAACCAGTAACATCAACTAGAATATTTCAAAACGCGGCATCACAAATTTACGAAGGAGTATAAAAATAATACAATATTTTTTTTAGAATGTAAGTTAGACAGGATAAAGTAAATAACTATGATGGAGAATCTGTGGGTAGCAACATGCAGCATGGAATGCAACTCACCATAAAGTCCCCTCAACATCTGTGCGTACGCGCCAAGATGACCACCAAATGAACCTGTCAGATTTTGCACATTTAGCGCAGAAATGTAGCGGTAGTACATAATTCAATGCGTACTCAATAAGTATCTAGCCTAATACCAGAGAAGTAGTGATGAGGGATCGACGTCGACACTCGCTAGTGATCTAATAAAACAATATAATAAATTATAAACAGATATGAAACACAACAGTAATAATGAGGTAAGATCGATAACTAACATAATCCTCAATTTAATAACAACACAAATTTCTCAAATCTCAAGTACTATCTTAACAAATAGAAGAATCAAAGGCTACCTCAAATGGGTAGGGGTCATCAAGCACTACTCAAACAAACAAGGCATATAATGTAACTGCCAAATATCAATCAAGGGGAATCTTATGAATATTCGGACTTCTAGCGATAGCATGAACGATTATGCGGAGGTCATACGACCTGATTCAGAATAGTATGTACACTTTCGAGGGTCAACCGACACGAACCAAAGATGCATCTTAATATACTACAGAGGAGTGAGGCCCGATCCATAAGAAAGAAAGAAAATTATCAAATCACAAACCACGTGGGTGCAACACAGGTACAGGAGCATAAAGCAAACATGAATTTTACTGACTATCAAATATCTCATCAAACAACTCAAGGTGATAAAGCTCAGCCTAAGATGTAATGACCAGCCGATCATTTTCCTTTATAGGTCCTCATTCCCTTATTTAAGACTTCCTCTATGTGATTTTATTATTTTATGACTTTCGAGGATGGTTGGTTTGATTTTGTAAGGGTTCGGGTTGAATTCGGAACACTCAGTTCCATAATAGTGGCCTAAGCTAGCCAAGCTTGACTTGAGTCGAGGCTTTTAGTAAACAACATCAGAATCAGGATTTGAGGGTTCTAATAGGTTCATATGATGATTTTGCACTTGGAAGTATGTTTGGAATGAGTTTTCAGTGGCCGGGAGCATTTTTGGCGCTTATTTTTGAAAGTTAGCATTTTGAAGGTTTTAGAATTTTTTAAGTTTGACTTGAAGTGGATTTTGGTGTTATTCATGCCTGTTTAGGATTCTGAGCCTTGAATAGGTTTGTATTTTTATTTATGACTTGTGCGTAAAATTTGGCGTCATTCCGAGTTGTCTAAGTATCTTTCGACGCGTTCGGAGTTGGATGAAATGAGTTTGAAGCTTAGAAGTTAATTAATGAGGTTCGAGACGCGATTCTTGATTTTGGTGTTGTTTTATGTATTCAGAGGCTTTGAGAAAGTCAAAAATATGCTTATGGACTAGCTAGTACATTTGGACGGGGTCTCCGGTTGTTCAGGTGTGTTTCGGACCACTTGGAGCAAGTTGGAGTTGGCTGAAAACTGCTGGTGTGCTTCGCAACTGCGAAGATAACCTCGCGATCGTGAAGAAGGAATTTTGGAGGGGCATCTGATTGCCCTTAGTGAACACGAAAAAGGGTCCTCGGACGCGAAGGTGGACCTGGCATTGCTTCACGAATGCAGAGGCCCAACCGCGATTGTAAAGAAGAAAAAGGGCGAAGCTGGGCTAGAAGGATTTTGTCTTTCGTAATCACGACTTGGGGATCGCAAATAGGGAAGGCTCGAATGCTTCATTGCAAACTCGGACATCAGGTCGTGAATGCAAAGAGTATTTTGGGAGTGGAAGAAATTGGCCTTCCCAACCGCGAGGCGTTTTCCGCGATCATGAAGAAGGAATCATTGGGCAGACTTGAATTTATTACGGGACTTAGTCTCTTTTGTCTCATTTTTCACTTGGTCTTGGACGAATTTGAGAGCATTTTGTGGGGGATTTTCATCAACATCGTGAGGTAAGTGATCATTATCAATTCTTGAGTTAAATACACAGATTATGGGCAATTTGACATGCAATTATGGAGAAATTTGTGGGATTTTTATTGGAACTTAGGTTTGGGTAAAAATGTGATTTGGCCACAAATTTTTTTGGAATTGAGAATAAATTATATATTTGAGTTTGTGAGGTCATGGATAACATTTATCTTCGAAAATTTTTGGATTCCGGGCACGTGGACCTGGGGTGATTTTATTGGATTTTTTGGATTTGGTTGGGAAATTAGTTTAATAGTTAAATTAAGAATTTTTGAGCATATGTTGATTTGTTTATACGACTTTTTATTACTTTCTGGTTGCTCGGCATTATTTGAGGAGTTCTAGTGAGGTTAAAGAGTCGAATAATGGACTTGGAAGCGAGATAAGTCTATGGCTAACCTTGTACGGGGCAATTTATCTCCTAAGGTATATTGATTGTTGTGTGATACTTGTTGAGGGAGCTACGTATGCACGAGGTGACAAGATTCCGGGCGTAGCTATATCTATGTTATGTCCAGGGAGGTTTAGATTCACATCATGTCTTAATTGTCTTATTTGTACTCATCATGCGTATTTGAATTCATTAATTTATGATTGAGATTGAAGTTAGAATAAAATATTAACTTAGCCTTTTTACTATGGAATAATTGTGAATTACTTGATGAACTACAGATCTGTGTATTTTCAACTCGCATGTATTTCCAATAGCGAGGTAATTTATCTACTCTTATGGGATTGGTCCATTCTCCTATGCAATGTTGTAAACTACTATTATGGGATTGGGTCTTTCGCCTCGACGGCGCTGTGTATCACTATTCTTATGAGATCTGGTCATTCGCCTCCGCACTAGTAAGTATCATTTTCATATGGGATGGGGTCGTTCGCCTCGGCAGGCTCGTGCTTAATACTTGAGATTCAATTGGTTATGATAACAATTGAGTAGAGCCTTCGAGGTCGGTTATGATATTTTAGTGATTTGATATAGGTCCATGTTGGAGATTCATTATTAATGCTTTGTCCATTTCATTGGTACTTGTTATACATCCTCCATGTCTAGTTTATGTATTTTTATTACTTTTTGACCATTAGTAAGTATCAAGTTGATCCCTTGTTACTACTTTTTTGAGGTTAAACTAGATACTTATTTGGTACGCATTGTTTTACATACTCACAATACACTCCTGCACTGAATGTGCAGGTACTGAGATAGGTACTTCCAATGGTCATACGGGCATGTAGCCGCACTTCCACGAAGACTTAGCGGCGAGCTGCTTACGTTGCTTCGATGCATCACCAGTGTCTCCTCTACCTTGCTTACTATTTCTGCGTATTATAATTTAGAAAATAGTTGTATTAGTTTTATATATTCACTAGATTTATCATACACTTGTGACACCGAGTTTTAGGGGCTTCTAGTGTTAATGTACTATTGTATTTATTATCACTATCACTGTGGTTCACGTGTTATTCACACTTTATTTTTTTAGAAAGAAGAATGTACGGTTACATGATATTTTACTTTACTCGTTGTTTTTAAGCAAACTTTTTTTAAAGTTTAGAAGGGGTTTGCCTAACGACAGTGTTAGGCACCATCGCGACCTATTATAGGATATGGGTAGTGACCTTTTTGTATCAGATCTTTAGGTTCACATAGGTCTCACAAGTCATGAGCACACCTAGTAGAGTCTTATAAAATGATGCAGAGATGTCCGTACTTATCTTCGAGGGGCTATAAAGTATTAGGAAACCTCTCTTTCTTCATCTCCTATCGTGCAATTGATGTTGAGCTAAGTATCTTTATATTGTTATCTAACATATTGTTAGAATGCACGCAGCTGTTGTACCAGACGGTAAAAGAGCTCCTCCCCCCATTTCTAGAGGCCGAGGTAGAGCCCGGGGGAGGGCTCCAACTCCTGTTAGAGGATGAGGGCGTCCTAGAGTTTCTTTATTCTACCACCGGTGGATCCAGTGGAGGATACTATTATTGAGGAGCAAGATAATGCGGCTGTAGCTGAGCCGGCTCCGATAGATTTGATGAATGCACCGGGATTTCAGGAGGTCATGGGCCGTATGTTGCAGTTCTTAGACTCTATGATTCAAGCTAGTTTATTTCCAGTGGATCCAGCCATATCTCAGGCGGGATGGAGAGCACAAAGCCCTATCGGTCAGGCTCTAAGACATGCTATTGCTATTTATCGGACCCCAGGTGCACTACCTGCGGGCAAGGTTCATCCAGTTGCAATGCTTGTGCCAGAGCCAAGACCGGTTACGGTCGTTGAGCAGAAGAAGCAGGTGGATAGATGGACTAGGCCTCGTCCTCCTGTCTTTGAGGGTGAGATATTAGAGGACCCATAAGATTTCATTGATTAGTGCAAGGAGAAGCTATGTGACATGGGGATATTCTTCACCACATTTCATCTTGAGGGCAAGGCCTACAAATGGTGGCTTTCTTACTTCCTTATCAGGACATCATGTTCGCCTCCCTTGACTTGGGATCACTTTACGCATCTGTTCTTAGAGAAGTACATACCACCTTCAGAGATATAAGAGCTTCGGGATCAGTTTGAGCGACTCTGTCAGATTCATATATCTGTGACCGACTATGAGGCGAGAATCACTGACTTATCTCACCATTTAGATATTACACTCCCTACAGAGGCAAAGAGGGTTCGACGTTTATCGCAGGTCTGCACCCTGAGATCCAGGTTTCTATGTCCCGTGAGGTAGAGATGGGGACTCCCTTTCATCAGGTTAAGGATATAGCTTGGAGGATGGAGCATATTTGCAACCACAGTGGAGAGTTTGCACCGAAGGATAAGCAACTCGCATAGTTTGGTGGATTCAGTAGCACCCCACCTTAGGGCACATGTCAGTTCATGAGGGGCTAATCTAGTAGGCCTATGCATTCAGCACCACCGCCTACTCAGTGTGCTCCAGCACGACCCTACTTCGGTGTTATTCTAGAGAATACTTACCATTCACCATCTATTCAGGGTGCCTCTAGTGGGTATTCAGGATATCAGGATTTGATTTTGGGTCAGTAGTTTACCACTCTGAGAGGTTGTTTTGAGTGCGAGGAGTTTGTCCACGTGAGAGGTTTTGTCCCAGACTTTGGGGCAAGGCAGTGCAGTAGGACTATTGGCCTATGATTACCGTACCAAATACCACACTGCCCGCCCGCCTAGCCAAAGGTGTATGGCAGGTAGGCAGGGGTCGCCCTAGAGATGGCGACCAGTCAGGTGGCACTCCAGCTAGATTCTATGCTTCCCAACTAGGCAAGAGGCAGTCGCCTTTAATGCAGTGATCACAATTACTCTTTCTATTTTCTGTAGGGATGTTTCGGCATTATTTGATCCAGGATCTACTTATTCCTATGTTTATTTTCTATTTTCTCCTTATCTGGGTGTATCTCACTAGTCCTTGGGTGTTCCTGTATATGTGTCCATGCTAGTGAGTGATTCGGTTGTTGTAGATCGATTCTACCGGTCCTATGTAGTGACTTTCAGTGGTTATGAGACTAGAGCAGATCTTTTATTGCTCGATATGGTTGATTTCGAGGTTATCCTAGGGATGGACTGCTTGTCTTTGTACCATACCATTATTGATTGCATGCCAAGATTGCTTCCTTGGCGATGCTTGAGTTTCCTAGATTAGAGTGGAGGGGTTTGTCCGTCGGTACTTCGAATAGGGTTATCTCTTTCTTGAAGGCTCGTCATGTGGTTGAGAAGGGTTGTTTGGCCTATTTGGACATTGTTTGGGATACCACTATAGAGACTCCTACGTTAGATTCAGTGTCGGTGGTATGTGTTTTCCAATGTATTTCCTGCTGATCTACCAGGTATGCCACCAGATCGGGATATTGATTTCGGCAGTTATTTTGTGTCAGGCACCCAGCCTATCTCTACTTTTCCTTACCGCATGGCTCCAAAGGAGCTAAGGGAGTTAAAGGAGAAGCTTCAAGAGTTGATTCAGAAGGGGTTCATCAGGTCAAGTGTGTCGCCTTGGAGCGCACCGATGTTATTTGTGAATGAGAAGGATGGGAGTATGCAGATGTGCCTTGATTATCGCCAGTTGAACAAAGTCACTATCAAGAATGATATCCTTTGCAATGCATCAATGATTTGTTTGACCAACTATAGGGTATTATGGTATTCTCAAAGATCGACTTGAGATCTGGGTATCATCAGCTGAATATTCGTGCTTCAAATGTTCCGTAGACGACTCTCTGGGCTAATATGGGAAATATAAGTTTCTAGTGATGTCCTTCGATTTGACTAACACCTCGGTGGCATTTATGGATTTGATTAATCGGGTGTTCAAGTCGTATCTTGACTTATTTGTCATTGTCTCCATTGATGACATATTGATCTACTAGCATAGTATGGAGAAGCACGAGCATCATTTGAGGTTAGTGCTTCATATCTTGCGTGAACATAAACTTTATGGTAAGTTCTCCAAGTGCGAGTACTGGTTAGATTTCTTGGCTTTCTTGGGGCATGTTGTATCAGGTGAGGGTATTAAGGTGGATCCTAGGAAGATCGAGCCAGTCAAGAGTTGGCCTCGTCCTACCACAACGACTGAGATTAGGAGTTTCTTGGGGTTAGCAAGTTATTATCATTAGTTTGTGGAGGGCTTATACTCTATTACAACACCATTGACTAGATTGACCGAAAGGGTGCTCCGTTCATATGGTCCGATGATTGCGAGAGGAGCTTTCAGAAGATCAAAACCGCTTTGACTACAACAATAGTTTTAGTGTTGCCCTCTGGTTCAGGGATGTATACCGTGTATTGCAATAGTTCACACGTTGGCTTGGGTTGTGTTTTGATGCATGAGGGGCGAGTTACTGCATATGCTTCACACCAGCTGAAGCCCCATGAGAAGAATTACCTCGTACATGATTTGAAGTTGGCCGCGATAGTTCATGCTCTCAAGATCTAGAGGCATTATCTTTACGGGTGTCCTATGAGGTTTACACCGATCACCACAGTTTGCAGCATTTGTTTATGTAGAGGGATCTTAATTTGAGGCAGTGCAAGTGGCTTGAGTTATTGAAGGATTATGATATTACTATCCTACACCTTAGACTTACATATACGGAGTTATTATGGAATTATGAGTATGAATCATGTATTACAACCTATGGTATGGTGATTGGAAGCCATAAATTCCCAATTTAAATACATGACCATGGTAGGGATTTAAAGATGATTATTCGATGGAATTTTGTTGGTTGGGTGTAAATGGTTGATCACACATGTGATGTTAGGAATATAAATTATTAAAGAAAATTAGTAGGATGAATTGTTGGTTAATAGTGATAATTGGATGAACCAATACTATAGATATGAGGTCTAAAGATGTATACCTACAAGGTGTTTGATAATAGTCCTAAATGGCATAAGTTATGGAATTTATTACTAATATTGGCCATATTGAATGTTGTATTGTAGATTGAAGTTGCTTAAGTGTATTGGAACATTGTAGTATCATTAAGGGGAAAATCCCAGGTATGTATGGCTAACTTTAACCTTTGTGAAGTCAACTTGTTTGGGGTACAAAAAATTGGTACGTGTTATTTATGTGAACTATTTGTGAATTTTGGTTGTTTCACGGGTGTTAAGGAAAGATGGCCTATTTCATGAATTGTTGTGATTAATATATCTTGAACGTTGTTGGTTAAGTTTTCCCAATATAATGGTGTAAGAAATTGGCAATAAACCAAATGTGATTGTGAAAATGTTATGTGGTAAGAGTTGAGAAACAAATGATGGAAAGAAATCATAAATGATGCAATTGGAATAATTGTGGTAATAACATATTTGGCTTGTGGTGGGAAATTATTGTGGTGACTTAAATTGTATATGAGTTGTTAAATATGATGGAAATGGTATTGATAGCTACAGAAATTCTTGTGAATTGTTGTGGTTGCTCTTTGAGAATTATTGTTGTTGTTGTTTTGTTGTTTGTGAGTTATGACTTGTTCGGTGGGATCGGGTTGCGCGCCGCAATACGAAGTAATAAGGTGTGGGTTGTGGTGATAAGGGTGGCCGAGGTAATAAGGGTGTCTGAGGTAATAAGGGTGGAAAAGTGATCGAAATCACTATTGAAATGAAATTATGAAAAAGATTGTTAAATCATTGATGTAAAAATGTTGAAGGTGAAAAAGGAGAGATTGTAAACTTGTTTGGCTTGATTGTACCTTTCATGTGCATTTGATTGTTGATTCTATTATTGTTTGTTATCTATGTAGTGATTGATCTTACTTGGGGTAAATTTTGTTCATACATACCAGTACAAATCAAATGTACTGACGTCCCTTTTGCCTGGGGCGCTACATTCGTGTTATGATTGTAGCTGGATTTATAGCAGGTACTCAAGTCCATCGAGAGTAGCACTCCTCTCCATCCCATCAGTTGTATTGGTGAGCCCCACTTCCTCTTGGGGTCATGTATGGTTCATTCCACCTTCTTTTGAGTTTATTGTGTATTGTAAGGTATAGCCGGGGCCTTGTCGCCGGCAAGTATTGGTTGAGTTCCAAGTATTCATAGAGGCTCCGTAGGCACAATGTGGGTGGTGTATAAAAGTATTTTGGGTAGTAATGGTACGGTTCAGAATTGTGGTCCACGTTGGTAAATGTTGTATGTACTTTGCAAGTACTTTGTATCAAATGTTGAAAATGATAAAAAGTAGAAATGAGCTCAAGTTGTAAGTTTTTGCTTAAGTCTTAAATTGCTATTTCAAAAGAATTATGTATATTGGAATCATGGGGTAACGCGTGAGGTAGGAAAGGCAATTCCAGGTCCGCTTCACTGGGGTCCTCCGGTTGAGCGCCGGTCATGTCCCTCGGTTTTGGGACGTGACAAACTTGGTATCAGAGCTTAAGGTTTTAAAGTGTCCTAGGATGTCTCGGAGCCGTATCTAGTAGAGTCCTTCTTATCGATGTGTTGTCGACCACATCTCTAAGTTGGAGGCTACATGGACATTTAGGAATATTACCCTTCTTCAAGACTCCAAATCGTGCGATAAAACTTGACTATAAGATTGTTTTCTAACTTGTGCGTTGAGATTCAAGGTAAATTTAAATGCTCTTTCGTTTATTTCAAGTAATGTTGTCATATGTCATGACCAATGGGGAAAGACATGGATATTAAGGAGATGGCACATGTATCTTGTTGAGAAAATGATATGGATATATAGTATAAGTACGTAGTACCATAAGTATACTTTATTTGAGAAAAGTGTTAAAAGTGATTACCCGCCCAAAGAGGCATTGATTTTATAAATGAGATGCAAGCTTGAATAGCACACGTGGATAGTGCGAGAAGTATGTAAATGATCCTGAGCTGTGAAAGAATATTGTTGTATAAGCACGTGATATATGAGAGAATGACCAAGAGATTAATGGTGAGAGTGTAAGTCTCTCACATAAGGTATGAAGTTATGAAATGAGACTCAATTGAACTCAAGATGAGAAGACCATTGTACTACGAACTTTATAAGGACCCAGAAATGTACGAAGTTGTATTACACTCATAAAGGACATTGATATGGGAACTTGGAATCCCAGACCTGTGTGGTTGAATAAGAGTAGAGAACTTATGAGATTAATACTATGGTGACTTAAATCTCCCTAACAGTCGAATATATATATATATGAGGCATATGTCCCTAAAGTTTTTAAATTCAAGACTTGTGTCAAAATCCAGGACATTCGCCCCAAGTGGGAGAGGAAAGGTCGTTGCGAGGCCACTTAAATACAATGAAACAAGAGTGAGACCATGTAGCTATGATGTTTGAATATTTTGCTGAAGGCATGCGTGGTTTAGAAAAGAGATAATGGGTAACATGACTCCCTGAAAAGTTATGCTAATGATAGACAACTAGTAACCCAAGAAGGTGGAAGGTTAAGGAAGGTAAATTCTTCACACATGGCAATGTGAATGATACGGTCAACGATCCTAGAAAATAAGAGTATGTTGTAAAGGGATTTTATAATTGTTAGAAGGTGAGGAGCAATGGAACTCAAGGAAGTACCATAGGTCAAATATGAAAGATTGTGAGTTTTTAGAATGGGCTAATCATAGATTTGTGATTTAACCATAGTTTCAGGACATTAAGAAAGGCAGAACAAGTGAGAGAAATAAATGTGATGCTACAATAACCCAAGAGGGTATTTGGGCTTGACGGAGAGCTTCTAAAGAATCTTACAAACAGATAAGTGTTAAGTGATATGCGGACGAACACACTTTCCCACGGATATCCTAATAAGAATTAAGAGGTGAGCCAGATGAAATAAATAAGGTAAAAGACCACATAACATATGGAGGAGTGCGTGGCTATTCACTAACTAGGAAGAATGAGGCGAGAAGAAATGGGGAGAAAACCTTTAAATTGAGATGGTCATGGTTATCATAAAATATCTTGCATCAGAATGGTAGACTCGCTTAGAGCACAAGTGTTAAGAAAAGTTATAAGGGACTAACATGCAACCAACTTGGGAGACACTAAATATCAACTAAAGGATCTAGAGATAGTTCATGTCTACATACAATGGGAAGTGAGAATACAAGTGGTGAAGTAGTGGTATTGTAAACTGATTAAACCAAGCATAATGATATTACAAGTTCACGGGAGGCAGACAAATGTGTGGAACAATAAGGCTATTAACTATGCACTATCCGCAAAATTGAATGGGAATGCAAGTTTCAATTAGAAAGAAAAGATGGTACTAGAATATTGTCCAAGCCAAAGGGTGATCAATAAGGGAAAGACAACACAATCTACCCAAAGGGAAAATGAAAGGTTCAGAATAGATTGAGAGAGGATGAACACTTGTTACGGACCAGACATGTTTAGCATGGTAACTCCTAAACCGCAATATCAGGGAACTCTATTGGTAGCTACAATATGGGGAATAAGGTGGGTTACTCATCGAGGATAGAATCAGGTGGACTAAGTTTTACACTTAAGAGTAAAACCAAAAGTTGTTGTTGAAGAATTGAGTAGGATCTAAAGTTTCAGAGAATGNTTTTTATGCAATGTCGTGCATGATGGTGTTATCAGGGTATGTGTGAAAGTTAGCAGGTCTTATTCATTTGAGACAGAAGGTCATATGAGAAAACTCATTTAGTGATATCTTTTGTTGAGAATTTGGAAGAGTTAGTAGCAATTATTCACATGAGATTGTAACCATATCAGGGAAATTATAGTAGAACTCAATTTATGGAAGGTCTTATGTAAGAGGAATATGATAAAGATGTTCCACTAATGATGCAACGTGTTAAGGTGATAGTTTATGCCTCCAGACAACTCAAGAATCAAGAAAATAAAACTACTTAGGAATTACAGCAGTGGTATTTGCATTAAAGATTTGGTACCATTGTTGGTATAGGGTCCATGTTGATATAGTCACGGACCATAATAGCCTCCAATATAATTTCAAACATAAAGAATTTAAATTGAGGAAGAGAATATAGTTGGAGTTACTCAAAGGTTACGACATCGATATTCTATATCACCCAGGAATATCCAATGTTGTGGTGGACTTTGTGGCAAAATGTACGAACTGTCGGCAAGTGAAGGCTGAACATTAAAGTCCTAGAGGATTGTTACGAAGAATAGAAATTTCAATGTGTAAATAGGAAATGATCATTATGGATTTTATTGGTAGGATTATCGCGCACTACACACAAGTTCGACTCAATTTGGGTAATTGTAGATCGACTTACGAAATCAGCTCACTTTTTGCCAGTCAAGTCCACTGATACTGCAGAGCAGTATGTTCAGTTGTACATCAAGGAAAAAGTCAGACTTTACGGCACTCCAGTTTCTACTATCTTGGATTGAGGGGCCTAGTTCACAGCAAACTTTTGGAGGAAATTTCAGCAAGGTTTGGGTACTCAAGTAAATCTCAATACGGCTTTCCATCTGCAGACTGATGATCACGCAGAGCAGACTATTTAGACGCTTGAATATGTGTTCCAAGCTTGTTTCTAGCTTTCAAAGGTAGTTGTAATGACCATTTGCCGCTTGTCGAGTTTGCTTACAATTACAGCTTTCACGCTAGTATTCAGATGGCCCCATTTAAGGCATTGTATGGAAGCAGGTGTAGATCTCCGATTGGGTGGTTCGAGGTTGGTGAAGCAGAACTGTTAGGGCCACATCTTGTGCATCAAGCTATGGAAAAAGTTAAAGTCATTCAGGAGAGGATGAAAACTGCTCAAAGTTGTAATAAATCCTATGCAGACGTGCGTCGAAGAGAATTGGAATTCCAAGTAGATGATTGGGTTTTCTTGAAAGTATCTCTCATTAACGGAGTCATGCAATTTGGGAAGAAAGGGAAATTGAGCCCAAGGTATGTCGGTCCATATTGGATCGCTCAAAGGATAGGACAAGTGGCTTATAAGATGTAATTGCCCATTGATATGTCATTAGTGCACCCCATGTTCCATGTGTCTATGTTAAAGAAAGTAGTTAGGGATCCATCCACCATCGTGCCAATTGAGACTATTGAGGTCAATGAAGAGTTATCGTATGAAGAAATTCCAGTTGCTATTCTTGACAGGCAAGTCCGAAAATTGAGGAACAACGAAATTGCTTCAGTTAAAGTATTGTGGTGAAGTCAACAAGTTGAGGAAGCCACGTGGGAAGCGGAGAAAAGAAATGAAAGGGAAATATCCCCATCTATTCGAACAAGTCTAGTAGTTGCGAACGATTTTTTTCAAGCAATTTGAGGTAGTGTTCCGATTTCTGCAAAGGTACCCCATTTTCCCGAAATTGCCTTATTATTGTAACTTCCCAATGTGTGCCAGATTGCAAATGTTGTTGCTATTTGGGTAATGTGCAACCCTTGAAGTAAATGAAAATTTTGTGAACCTTATGTGGTAGGTAAAAGATTAATGATAGTGTTGATTGGAAATGATTAATTGAAGCATTTCTGGCATGTTAAAGTGATTGGATTGTATGGGGCTCATTGAAGTGACCCAGTTCTGTGCAAGTAAATGACATTGGTTGAACCATGTGAAATTTGTGGCGTAAAGAGAATGAACTACATGTAAGTTGTTTAAAGTGAATGAATATGTATAGGTTATTTAGGTAATGAATTGTATACCAGTTGTAGGGATAACAGAAAGTTTGTAATGGTGCTTGGAAATGTGTTTCGGGGGCTCTCTGACAGGTGGATAGGCCGAGTTGCAAAGGAAACTCTGACGAAATTTTCGAAAATTTATGGAGTTAGCCAAATTCGTGGCTATTTATATATTTCATGATGTGAACAAGCCGAAGTTACATAAGTATGTCTAGTGAACGGACGTCAATCCTCATTCGAGGATGAATGATCCTAAGGAGGGGGGGGGAGAATGTAAGGCCCCGGAAATTTTTTCCGAGTAATTTAAGATTTCGTCGTGCCAAGGTACGTAGGCTAAATTATTTTATTTCGTGTGCAAATAAGGATTTATGATATTATGGATATCAATTGGATATGGTAATAAGCGTATAAGTCTTAATATAAGTGATTTCGGGTCTAAGGAGGGGCCTAAGTCTAAGCCAAGTTGGAAAATTGCATATTAGACGAAATTTGTAAATGAGTGGGCACAACACCTTAATTTGAACGATCATATCTCCAGTTATATAAGGCGTTGTGTGATGCAAAACCTATCAAATTAAAGACCTTTGAGTCTAGTTTCCAACGCAATAAACCGTCTGTCATTTGGAGGTGTATACAGAAAGTTATGACCATCTTACTGGTTAGGTGTCACTCGCGCGAACAGTGCGCAAGCTCGCGAGTTCGCGCGTTTTTGCTGAGTATTCGGCCCCGACGCGCGAACAACACGCGAACTCTGCGAAAGTTCGCGCGCCTGGAAGATTTTAATACCCCTAAAGACCGGAAATAAGAGATTTTGAGATATCTCTCAAGGTTAGGGTTTTCTCTACACCCCAACTAGACCAAGGCATCAAATTGCACACCTAAGGTGAGTTTTTAAGTGTGTTTTCATGGTGATTTCACTTCTCAATTACTAGTTACAACATGATTNATTTCACTTCTCAATCACTAGTTACAACATGATTTTGACTGGATTTCATAGGATTTCTTCAAAACCTAAAGAACACCCCAAAGTTGTCTTTCAAGAATTGGTCTACAAGAGGTAATCCTACACCTTAGACTTACATATATGGAGTTATTATGGAATTATGAGTATGAATCATGTATCACAACCTATGGTATGGTGATTGGAAGCCATAAATTTCCAATTTAAATACATCACCATGGTAGGGATTTAAAGATGATTATTCGATGGAATTTTGTTGGTTGGGTGTGAATGGTTGATCACACATGTGATGTTAGGAATATAAATTATTGAAGAAAATTAGTAGGATGAATTGTTGGTTAATAGTGATAACTGGATAAACCAATACTATAGATATGAGGTGTAAAGATTTATACCTACAAGGTATTTGATAATAGTCCTAAATAGCATCAGTTATGGAATTTATTACTAATATTGGCCATATTGAATGTTGTATTGTAGATTGAAGTTACTTAAGTGTATTGGAACATTGTAGTATCATTAAGGGGAAAATCCCAGTTATGTATGGCTAACTTTAACCTTTGTGAAGTCAACTTGTTTGGAGTACAAGAAATTGGTACGTGTTATTTATGTGAACTATTTGTGAATTTTGGTTGTTTCACGGGTGTTAAGGCAAGATGGCCTATTTTATGAATTCTTGTGATTAATATGTCTTGAACGTTGTTGGTTAAGTTTTCCCACTATAATCGTGTAAGAAATTGGCAATATACCAAATGTGATTGTGAAAGTGTTATGTGGTAAGAGTTGAGAAACAAATGATGGAAAGAAATCATAAATGATGCAATTGGAACAACTGTGGTAATAACATATTTGGCTTGTGGTGGGAAATTATTGTGGTGACTTAAATTGTATATGAGTTATTAAATATGATGGAAATGGTATTGATAGCTACAGAAATTCTTGTGAATTGTTCTGGTTGCTCTTTGAGAATTATTGTTGTTGTTCTTTGAGAATTGTTGTTGTTGTTGTGTTGTTTGTGAGTTGTGACTTTTTTGGTGGGATCGGGTTGCGCGCCGCAACATGAAGTAATAAGGTGTGGGTTGTGATGATAAGGGTGGCCGAGGTAATAAGGGTGGAAAAGTGATCGAAATCACTATTGAAATGAAATTATGAAAAAGATTGTTAAATCATTGATGTGAAAATGTTGAAGGTGAAAAAGTAGAGATTGTAAACTTGTTTGGCTTGATTGTACCTTTCATGTGCATTTGATTGTTGATTCTATTATTGTTTGTTATCTATGCAGTGATTGATCTTACTTGGGGTAAAGTTTGTTCATACATACCAATACAATTCAAATGTACTGACGTCCCTTTTGCCGGGGGCGCTACATTCGTGTTATGATTGTAGCTGGATCTATAGCAGGTACTCAAGCCCACCGAGAGTAGCACTCCTCTCCATCCCATCAGTTGTATTGGTGAGCCCCACTTCCTCTTGGGGTCATGTATGGTTCATGCCACCTTCTTTTGAGTTTATTGTGTATCGTAAGGTATAGCCGGGGCCTTGTCGCCGGCAAGTATTGGTTGAGTTCCAAGTATTCATAGAGGCTCCGTAGACACAATGTGGGTGGTATATAAAAGTATTTTGGGTAGTAATGGTACGGTTCAGAATTGTGGTTCACGTTGGTAAATGTTGTATGTACTTTGCAAGTACTTGGTATCAAATGTTGAAAATGATAAAAAGTAGAAATGAGCTCAAGTTGTAAGTTTTTGCTTAAGTATTAAATTTCTATTTCAAAAGAATTATGTATATTGGAATCACGGGGTAACGCGTGGGGTAGGAAAGGCAATTCCAGGTCCGCTTGACTGGGGTCCTCCGGTTGAGCGCCGGTTGTGTCCCTCGGTTTTGGGGCGTGACATACTTGGTATCAGAGCTTAAGGATTTAAAGTGTCCTAGGATGTCTCGGAGCCGTATCTAGTAGAGTCCTTCTTATCGATGTGTTGTCGACCACATCTCTAAGTTTGAGGCTACATGGACATTTAGGAATATTACCCTTCTTCAAGACTCCAAATCGTGCGATAAAGCTTGACTATAAGATTGTTTTCTAACTCGTGCGTTGAGATTCAAGGTAAATTTAAATGCTCTTTCGTTTATTTCAAGTAATGTTGTCATATGTCATGACCAATGGGGAAAGACATGGATATTAAGGAGATGGCACATGTATCTTATTGAGAAAATGATATGTATATATAGTATAAGTACGTAGTACCATAAGTATACTTTAGTTGAGAAAAGTGTTAAAAGTGATTACCCGCCCAAAGAGGCATTGATTTGATAAATGAGACGCAAGCTTGAATAGCACACGAGGATAGTGCGAGAAGTATGTAAATGATCCTGAGCTGTGAAAGAATATTGGTTGTATAAGCACGTGATATATGAGAGAATGACCAAGAGATTAATGGTGAGAGTGTAAGTCTCTCACATAAGATATGAAGTTATGAAATGAGACTCAATTGAACTCAAGATGAGAAGACCATTGTACTACGAACTTTATAAGGACCCAGAAATGTACGAAGTTGTATTACACTCATAAAGGACATTGATATGGGAACTTGGAATCCCAGACCTGTGTGGCTGAATAAGAGTAGAGAACTTATGAGATTAATACTATGGTGACTTAAATCTCCCTAATAGTCGGATATATATATGAGGGATAGATATATGAGGCATATGTCCCTAAAGTTTCTAAATTCAAGACTTGTGTCAAAATCCAGGACATTCGCCCCAAGTGGGGGAGGAAGGGCCGTCGTGAGGCCACTTAAATACAATGAAACAAGAGTGAGACCATGTAGCTATGATGTTTGAATATTTTGTTGAAGACATGCGTGGTCTAGAAAAGAGATAATGGGTAACATGACTCTCTGAAAAGATATGCTAATGATAGACAACTAGTACCCCAAGAAGGTGGAAGGTTAAGGAAGGTAAATTCTTCACACATGGCAATGTGAATGATAGGGTCAACGATCCTAGAAAATAAGAGTATGTTTGTAAAGGGATTTTATACTTGTTAGAAGGTCAGGAGCAATGGAACCCAAGGAAGTACCATAGGTCAAATGTGAAAGATTGCGAGTTTTTAGAATGGGCTAATCATAGATTTGTGATTTAACCAAAGTTCCAGGACATTAAGAAAGGCAGAACGAGTGGGAGAAATAAATGTGATGCTACAATAACCCAAGAGGGTATTTGGGCTTGATGGAGAGCCTCTAAAGAATCTTACAAACAGATAAGTGTTAAGTGATATGCGGACGAACACACTTTCCCACGGATATCCTAATAAGAGTTAAGAGGTGAGCCGGATGAAATACCTAAGGTAAAAGACCACATAACATATGGAAGAGTGCGTGGCTATTCACTAACTAGGAAGAATGAGGCGAGAAGAAATGGAGAGAAAACCTTTAAATTGAGATGGTCATGGTTATCATAAAATATCTTGCATCAGAATGGTGGACTCGCTTAGAGCACAAGTGTTAATAAAAGTTATAAGGGACTAACCTCAATGAAACCGACTTGGGTGACACCAAATATCAACTAAAGGATCTAGAGATAGTTCATGTCTACATACAATGGAAAGTGAGACTACCGGTGGTGAAGTTGTGGTATTGTAAACTGATTAAACCAAGCATAATGATATTACAAGTTCACGGGAGGCAGACAAATGTGTGGAAAAATAAGGCTATTAACTATGCACTATCCGCAAAATGGAATGGGAATGCAAGTTTCAATTAGAAAGAAAAGATGGTACTAGAATATTGTCCAGGCCAAAGGGTGATCAATAAGGGAAAGACAACATAATCTACCCAAAGGGCAAATGAAAGGTTCGGAATAGATTGAGAGAGGATGAACACTTGTTACGGACCAGACATGTTTAGCATGGTAACTCTCAAGCCGCAATATCAGGGAACTCTATTGGTAGCTACAATATGGGGAATAAGGTGGGTTACTCATCAAGGATAGAATCAGGTGGACTAAGTTTTACACTTAAGAGTAAAACCAAAAGTTGTTGTTGAAGAATTGAGTAGGATCTAAAGTTTCAGAGAATGCCCTTCTCGGGCCAGTGACCCTTCCTAAATTATATACATATAAAGGGTAATGATATGTGTTGTGGGCAGTATTTAACCGTAAATAGGGACTGTGAGAATATTCACAGGGGAGGTAGTGTGGTTTCTTAAATTCTATAAGGCACATATGGGGAGAAGAGGTTGGATAAGAAAATTCGGAGCACAATGTTACCTTATATTTGATGCAATGTCGTGCATGATGGTGTTATCAGGGTATGTGTGAAAGTTAGCAGGTGTTATTCATTTGATACAGAAGGTCATATAAGAAAACTCATTTAGTGATATCTTTTGTTGAGAATTTGGAAGAGTTAGTAGCAATTATTCACATGAGATTGTAACCATATCAGGGGAAATTATAGTAGAACTCAATTTATGGAAGGTCTTATGTAAGAGGAATATGATAAAGATGTTCCACTAATGATGCAATGTGTTAAGGTGATAGTTTATGCCTCCAGGCAACTCTAGAATCAAAAAAAAATTACTTAGGAATTACAGCAGTGGTATTTGCATTAAAGATTTGGTACCATTGTTGGTATAGGGTCCATGTTGATATAGTCACGGGCCATAATAGCCTTCAATATAACTTCAAACATAAAGAATTTAAATTGAGGAAGAGAATATAGTTGGAGTTACTCAAAGGTTACGGCATCGATATTCTATATCACCCGGGAAAATCCAATGTTGTGGTGGACTTTGTGGCAAAATGTACGAACTGTCGGCAAGTGAAGGCTGAACATTAAAGGCCTAGAGGATTGTTACAAAGAATAGAAATTTCAATGTGTAAATAGGAAATGATCATTATGGATTTTATTGGTAGGATTATCGCGCACTACACGCAAGTTCGGCTCAATTTCGGTAATTGTAGATCGACTTACGAAATCAGCTCACTTTTTGCTAGTCAATTCCACTGATACTGCAGAACAGTATGCTCAGTTCTACATCAAGGAAGTAGTCAGACTTCACGGCACTCCAGTTTCTACTATCTTGGATCGAGGGGCCTAGTTCATAGCAAACTTTTGGAGGAAATTTCAGTAAGTTTTGGGTACTCAAGTAAATCTCAATACGGCTTTCCATCTGCAGACTGATGATCACGCAGAGCGGACTATTCAGACGCTTGAATATGTGTTCCAAGCTTCTGTTCTAGCTTTCAAAGGTAGTTGGGATGACCATTTGCCGCTTGTCGAGTTTGCTTACAATAACAGCTTTCACGCTAGTATTCAGATGTCCCCATTTAAGGCATTGTATGGAAGCAGGTGTAGATCTCCGATTGGGTGGTTCGAGGTTGGTGAAGTAGAACTGTTAGGGCCACATCTTGTGCATCAGGCTATGGAAAAAGTTAAAGTCATTCAGGAGAGGATGAAAACTGCTCAGAGTTGTCATAAATCCTATGCAGACGTGCGTTGAAGAGAATTGGAATTCCAAGTAGATGATTGGGTTTTCTTGAAAGTATTTCCCATAAGGGAGTCATGCAATCTGGGAAGAAAGGAAAATTGAGCCCAAGGTATGTCGGTCCATATTGGATCGCTCAAAGGATAGGACAAGTGGCTTATAGGCTGGAAATGCCCATTGAGATGTCATTAGTGCACCCGGTGTTCCATGTGTCTATGTTAAAGAAAGTAGTTATGGATCCATCTACCATCGTTCCAATTGAGTTTATTGAGGTCAATGAAGAGTTATCGTATGAAGAAATTCCAGTTGCTATTCTTGACAGGCAAGTCCGAAAATTGAGGAACAAGGAAATTGCTTCAGTTAAAGTATTGTGGTGAAGTCAACAAGTTGAGGAAGCCACGTGGGAAACGGAAAAAAGAAATGAAAGGGAAATATCCCCATCTATTCGAACAAGTCTAGTAGTTGTGAACGATTGTTTTCAAGCAATTTAAGGTAGTGTTCCGATTTGTGCAAAGGTACCCCATTTTCCAGAAATTGCCTTATTATTGTAACTTCCCAATGTGTGCCAGATTGCAAATGTTGTTGCTATTTGGGTAATGTGGAAAATTTTGTGAACCTTATGTGGTAGGTAAAATATTAATGATAGTGTAGATTGGTAATGATTAATTGAAGCATTTCTGGCATGTTAAAGTGTTTGGATTGTATGGGGCTCATTGAAGTGACCCAGTTGTGTGCAAGTAAATGACATTGGTTAAACCATGTGAAATTTGTGGCGTAAAGAGAATGAACTACATGTAAGTTGTTTAAAGTGTATGAATATGTACACGTTATTGAGGTAATGAATTGTATACCAGTTGTAGGGATAACATAAAGTTTGTAATGGTGCATGGAAATGTGTTTCGGGGGCTCTTTGACAGGTGAATAGGCCGAGTTACAAAGGAAACTCTGGCGAAATTTTCGGAAATTTATGGAGTTAGCCAAATTCGTGGCTATTGATATATTTCATGATGTGAACAAGCCGAAGTTACATATGTATGTCTAGTGAAAGGACGTCAATCCTCATTCGAGGATGAATGATCCTAAGGGGGGGAGAATGTAAGGCCCCGGAAATTTTTTCCGAGTAATTTAAGATTTCGTCGTGCCAAGGTACGTAGGCTAAATTATTTTATTTCGTGTGCAAATAAGGATTTATGATATTATGGATATCAATTGGATATGGTAATAAGTGTATAAGTCTTATTATAAGTGATTTGGGGTTTAAGGATGGTCCTAAGTCTAAGCCAAGTTGGAAAATTGCATATTAGACGAAATTTGTAAATGAGCGCGCACAACACCTTACTTTGAATGATCATATCTCCAGTTATATAAGGCATTTTGTGATGCACAACCTATCAAATTAAAGAACGTTGAGTCTAGTTTCCAACGTAATAAACCGTTTGTCATTTGGAGGTGTATACAAAAAGTTATGACCATCTTACTGGTTAGGTATCACTTGCGCGAACGGTGCACGAACTTTGCGCAAGCTCGCGAGTTCGCGCGTTTTTGCTGAGTATTCTGCCCTGACGCGCGAACAACGCGCGAACTGTGCGAAAGTTCGTGCTCCTGGAAGGTTTTAATACCCCTAAAGACCGGAAATAAGAGATTTTGAGATATCTCTCAAGGTTAGGGTTTTCTCTACACCCCAACTAGACCAAGGCATCAAATTGCACACCTAAGGTGAGTTTTTAAGTGTGTTTTCATGGTGATTTCACTTCTCAATTACTAGTTACAACATGATTAGGGCTGGATTTCATAGGATTTCTTCAAAACCTCAAGAACATCCCAAAGTTGTCTTTCAAGAATTGGTCAACAAGAGGTAATCCTACACCTTAGACTTACATATATGGAGTTATTATGAAATTATGAGTATGAATCATGTATTACAACCTATGGTATGGTGATTGGAAGCCATAAATTCCCAATTTAAATACATGACCATGTTAGGGATTTAAAGATGATTATTCATTGGAATTTTGTTGGTTGGGTGTGAATGGTTGATCACACATGTGATGTTAGGAATATAAATTATTGAAGAAAATTAGTAGGATGAATTGTTGGTTAATAGTGATAATTGGATGAACCAATACTATAGATATGAGGTGTAAAGATTTATACCTACAAGGTGTTTGATAATAGGCCTAAATGGCATAAGTTATGGAATTTATTACTAATATTGGCCATATTGAATGTTATATTGTACATTGAAGTTGCTTAAGTGTATTGGAACATTGTAGTATCATTAAGGGAAAAATTCCAGGTATGTATGGCTAACTTTAACCTTTGTGAAGTCAACTTGTTTGGAGTACAAGAAATTGGTACGTGTTATTTATGTGAACTATTTGTGAATTTTGGTTGTTTCACGGGTGTTAAGGCAAGATGTCCTATTTCATGAATTCTTGTGATTAATATGTCTTGAACGTTGTTGGTTAAGTTTTTCCAATATAATGGTGTAAGAAATTGGCAATAAACCAAATGTGATTGTGAAACTGTTATGTGATACGAGTTAAGAAACAAATGATGGAAGGAAATCATAAATGATGCAATTGGAACAATTGTCGTAATAACATATTTGGCTTGTGGTGGGAAATTATTGTGGTAACTTAAATTGTATATGAGTTGTTGAATATGATGGAAATGGTATTGATAGCTACAGAAATTCTTGTGAATTGTTGTGGTTGCCCTATGAGAATTATTGTTGTTGTTCTATGTGAATTGTTGTTGTTGTTGTTGTGTTGTTTGTGAGTTGTGACTTGTTCGGTTGGATCGGGTTGCGCGCCGCAACACGAAGTAATAAGGTGTGGGTTGTGGTGATAAGGGTGGCCGAGGTAATAAGGGTGGAAAAGTGATCGAAATCACTATTGAAATGAAATTATAAAAAAGATTATTAAATCATTGATGTGAAAATGTTGAAGGTGAAAAAGGAGAGATTGTAAACTTGTTTGGCTTGATTGTACCTTTCATGTGCATTTGATTGTTGATTCTATTATTGTTTGTTATCTATGTAGTGATTGATCTTTCTTAGGGTAAAGTTTGTTCATACATACCAGTACAATTCAAATGTACTGAAGTCCCTTTTGCCGGGGGCTGCATTCGTGTTATGATTGTAGGTGGATCTATAGCAAGTACTCAAGTCCACCGAGAGTAGCACTCCTCTCGATCCCATCAGTTGTATTGGTGAGTCCCACTTCCTCTTGGGGTCATGTGTGGTTCATGCCACCTTCTTTTGAGTTTATTGTGTATTGTAAGGTATAGCCGGGGCCTTGTCGCCGGCAAGTATTGGTTGAGTTTCAAGTATTCATAGAGGCTTCGTAGACACAATGTGGGTGATGTATAAAAGTATTTTGGGTACTAATGGTATGGTTCAAAATTGTGGTCCACGTTGATAAATGTTGTATGTACTTTGCAAGTACTTGGTATCAAATATTGAAAATGATAAAAAGTAGAAATGAGCTCAAGTTGTAAGTTTTTGCTTAAGTCTTAAATTGCTATTTCAAAAGAATTATGTATATTGGAATCACGGGGTAACTCATGGGGTAGGAAAGACAATTCCAGGTCCGCTTGACTGGGGTCCTCCGGTTGAGCACCGGTCGTGTCCCTCGGTTTTGGGGCATGACAAAAATATTGACTTAGCCTCTTACTATGGAAAGTAGTGAATTACTTGATGAACTGTAGATCTATGTCTTCTCGACTCACATATATTTCCGCGAGCGAGGTAATTTATCTATTCTTATGGAATTGGGTCGTTCGCCTCGGCAATGTTGTAACTACTCTTATGGGGTCGGGCTGTTTGTCTCGACGGTATTGCGTATCACTATTCTTATGGGATCGTATTGTTCGCCTCGGAAGTACTAAGTATCATCTTCATATGGGATCGAGTCGTCCGCCTCGGCATACTCTTGCTTAATACTTGAGATTAGAATAGGTTATGATAACAATTGAGTAGAGCCTTCGAGGCCGATTATGATATTTTAGTGATTTGATTTAGGTCCATGTTGGAAATTCATTATTAATGTTTTGTCTGTTTCATTGGTACTTTTTGTACATCCCCCTATGTCTAGTTTATGTATTTTTATTACTGTTTGACCACTAATAAGTGTCAAGTCGACCCGTTGTTACTACTTCTTCGAGGTTAAACTAATTGCTTATTGGGTACACATTATTTTACATACTCACGCTGCACTCTTGCACTGAATATTCTGGTACTGAGACAGGTACTTCCAGTGGTCACACGAGCATGTAGCCACACTTCGACGAAGATTTAGTGGTCAGTTGCTTGCGTTGCTTCGATCTGCAGCACCGGGGTCTCCCTCTACCTTACTTAATGTTTGTGCCTATTGTAATTCAGAAAATAGTTGTATTAATTTTGTATATTCTCTAAATTGCTCATGCACTTGTGGCACCAAATTTTTGGGCCTTCTAGCGTTTATGTACTGTTGTATTTATTATCACTACCACCGTGGTTTGTGTGTTATTCATACTTGATATTTTTGAGAAAGAAGCATGTAAAATTACATGGGATTTTACTTTATTCGGTGTTTTTAAAACTTCTTTTAAAAAAAAAAATAAGTTTAAAAGGGATAATTGAATTGGAGATTCACGTGTGGACTTGCCTAACGGCGGTGTTGTGCGCTACCGCGACCTATTATAGGTTTTGGGTTGTGACATAACAAATTCCCAAATTAATTTCAACTATAAGTTCAAGTAATTAAACTTGCAAATTGATTTCAACTAAGTCAAATATTACTTGATAAAGTCCCAAGTCTATTCGGACATAAACATGCTTTTAGCTACGTACGCACTCTCGTTACCTCGTGTACGTAGCACCCGCAACTAGTATCACATAACAACTTAATACCTACGGGGTAGTTTCCCCCTCACAAAGTTATATAGAATACTTAATTCACTCTAAAGTTCCATAACCGGCTCCAATGCCTCTCTAACACCTCAAATCGATGCCCATCAATCCGAAACTAGTCAAACACATGCAAAAATAATAATAAAAAAATATTCCAACACTCATAATTAATCAATTTATAATAATTTCTAACTCCGCTCGAAAACTCAACAAAGTCAACCCTTGGGCCCACATGCTTGAATTTCGAAAATGTTCGAAGATAAATATTACCCATAACACCATGAACCCAAATATATAATTTATTCTCAATTCCATACCCAATTTTGTGGTCAAAATCCATAAATATCAGATTCTATATTTTCTTCCAAAATCTCATAATTTCTACAAATTTCCATATTTAAATTCATATATTACTCATTTATTTAACTTGTAACAAGTGGGAATCGTGTTACTTGATGAAAATCTCCTCAAAGTAGCTCCCCAAATTCGGCCACCCAAGTTAAAATGAGAGAAAACTGAGCCAACCCCCGAATTAAAACAACTTTGCTCAGGTCCGACCTTCTTCGCGAACGTGGCCTGGCCCTCATGTTCGCAAAGAGCAACCTGCGTCAGCGAACACGAGACAAGGCTCATGCACACGATGCTTCACCATGCCATCTATTCGTGAATATGACCGCTCCACTATGAACGCGAAAGGCAAGCTTCCACCCTGCTTTTTCCCCAACGCCAGCGCGATCCTCTGTCGCGAACGCAATGCACATCCGCTCACACCTTCATGAATGCGGAACCTTATCGCGAACGCATTGAACAAAAATCCTCCAGCTCTTCGCGAACGCGAGCATTCCTACATGTTTGTGATGAACAAAACCAGAACCAGCAACAAAATATGGATAAATGATCTGAAACTACCCTGAAACTCACCCGAGGCCGCCTGGACCCCGTTCAATCATACCATCCAGTCCCAATACCTTATCCAAGCTTATCCAAAGGTTTGAAACACCACAAATAACATTAAACCCACGAATTGATGATCAAGATCCTTCTTTTAACATTTCAACTTCAACGAACACATCTGAATCGTACTTAAACATTCCGGAATGACGCCAAATTTTACTTACAAGTCATAAACCATGATAAGAACCTATTCCAAAGATCGAAATCTCAAACGGACATTGATAACACCAAAGTCCACTTCAAATCAAACTTTGGAAATTCTAAATTTTTTGAAATGCCAACTTTCTATATTAAGCGCCGAAACACTCCCAGTCCATCCGATACTGAACCCGAACATATTCTCAAGTCCAAAATTATCATACGAACCTATTGGAACCTTCAAATTCCGATTTTGAGGTCGTTTACTCAAAAGTCAAACCTTGGTCAACTTATTCCAACTTAATGCTTCCGAATTCAGAATTTTCCTTCCAAATCAACTACGAACTTTCCGAAGTTCAAATCCGACTACACATACAAGTCATAATACATGAAGTGAAGCTACTTCATGTCCTCCAACTGTTGAACGATTCACTAGAGTTCAAAATGACCTGTCATGTCGCTACATGGAATAAGGTTCCAAGCTATCTAAATTCAATTTGGATCATAGGGCTGCTTATCGGGCGAACTGGCCGGATATTTATGCTTAACAGATTGGCTTATCAGTTATCGATTCATAAATATACTAATCTGTTATCTATCTGATAAGAGATCGGACAGATTGATATCATGTTAGTAATTATCGGACGTTTTATCGGCTAAATCAGATTGACAATGAAAATTACAAAAGCAAGCAAGACAATAAACAATAGATAGACGATCCAATCACAATCACACTCTAGTAGACTAATGAAACTCTCACTGTTAATGACAGTTTCTTCTTCTCTAGTTCTTTTATAAGCAAGCTAAAATACAAAGTGGGAATCTTAACTAGAAAATAGAAGTTCAGTTAACATAAATATGGATATATTTTGCTTCAGTTACCAAGTTAAACAATCCATTAGAGCAACAAGGTATCAAAAACTATCCCGATCTGTCTAGTCCTATCCCAAAATAAGTTATGATGATGAGGTTGAAGCTTGGGCTGCTAAAAAGGTGCTTCATTATAAGTCTGGCTGGTGTCGTTATTTCCTAAGTATTGTTGAGAGAAATAGAGAATGATGTTGAGTGCTACTGAGATTTAGGGAAACAAGAAATTAGGATTTCAAATAGTGGAAGAGATATTTCATATAAATAGTGATAAAAATATATAAATATAAACCGGTTATCAGTTTAACCATAAGCAAATAGAGTAATTTGCGCCCGAACCGAGAAATCATAATTATAAAATTTTAATTTGTTCACCAACCGTTAATCCCATAACCTAATACCAATAAGCCAATAAATCATTTTCACATTTAAATAATCGGTTACGGTTCAGTTTTGAATAACCCTATTGGATAAACCATTAGCCCATTTCTGCCTGTTCCATTTTATTTTGCGTCATATTGAACTTTATAAAAAGAAACAACGGGAGGAGAAACGGAGAAAGGAAAGAAGATAGAGAAGAAGAAGAAAAACTGATGGAAACAACTCTTGGATTTCTCTTAGTACTCATTTAGAATATGTCGTACATTATAAAAAAGGACGTGAAAATAATTATTTTAATGAATAGATAAATACATAAAAAAGATAAGGCAATAGGACTATGTTATCAGAGGCCGACGTACCATAACCGTAACCAATTACGAATAGCCCAAAAGAAATCTAATTAACCGTCATGTCATAGGGCACGTTAGGATAGATATCAATTCACTAGCATCATTTGAAAACATTGTGGCCAGTTGTGGTCCTAAAATCCTCACCTTCTTTAGAAGATGTTTAGAGAATATATTTAAGAGAGATATTACTAGCCCTTCGCTGAAAACTTATATCAGCCGCAAGCCATAATTGAGTCTAGATATTTTATAGCCTAAAATTTATTTTAATGACTAGCCATTGAAATCAGCAAAATCAAGCTGACACGGAATATAAGGGGAAACGAGGGAACGAGAATTAAAAGGTAAAGTATTGAGGTGGCTCTTAATTTCTACATAGCCAAACATTCATCATTTGATTCTTTTTGGCTTTTATGCTATTTAGATATTGATATTTTATACATACTTGTGACGAATATAAAAATAGAACTTTTGTCATAAATATTAATTTTTATCTGCTGATGAAAGAAAAGGACATGTGTCGTGTGCACAATAGTTACTACAGCTATTTGGGTCATTACATACTTTTTATACACATTAGTATATTATTTAATTCATAGTCTGAAAAAGATGACGTCAAGAAAATAATTTGTGTTTTTCCTATACAAGTCCAGATGTGGCCATGTTATAGGTGATCGATGGATAATTAAAACTTCACAAAATCACTATTACTGAGAGCATTTGTATGATCACCCATTCTTTGATTACGTATCGAAATTAAAATGATTAAATTACATCCAAATTATACATGATCACTGTATATAAAAATATGTATTTATATAACTACAATCTTACTATAGAAAAACTATATAACATATAATATTACTTATATAAAAAAGATACAAGTTTATAGAACAAGTAAAAAATCATAAGATATATATACGCTTTTTACACTTCATTTATCGTAGAATAGTCTATACACTTTGAATACACAAAAACACTCGAATATATTAATGATACATTGGGAATACATCTTAAAATATACGATACACTCTAAATACATAGTGTGTACACATTACACATACAAAATAGACTGTCACTATATAATTTATATACAAATAGATTGTCAATATACAATTTATATACAAATAGAGTGTCACCACACAAAATATATACAAAAATAGAATGTCATTATACAAAAATATACTAAATAGACTGTCATGATAGAAAATATGTACAAAATAGACTATCACTATATAAAAATATACTAAATATACTGTCACTATACAATTTATATACAATTAGCTCTCACTATACAAAATATATACAAAATAGACTGTCACTATATAAAATAGACTGTTACTATACAAAAAATATACAAAATAGACTGTCACTATACAAATAGACTGTTACTATACAAAAAATATATAAAATAGACAGTCACTATACAAAATAGACTGTTACTATACAAAAAACATACAAAATAGAGTGTCACTATACAAAATAGACTGTTACTATACAAAAAATATACAAAATAGTCTGTCATTATACAAAAATATACAAAATAGACGGTCACTATACAAATAGACTGTTACTATACAAAATATACAAAATGGAGTGTCACTATACAAAATAGACTGTTACTATACAAAATATACAAAATGGAGTGTCACTATACAAAATAGACTGTTACTATACAAAATATACAAAATGGAGTGTCACTATACAAAATAGACTGTTACTATACAAAATATACAAAATGGAGTGTCACTATACAAAATAGACTGTTACTATACAAAATATACAAAATGGAGTGTCACTATACAAAATAGACTGTTACTATACAAAATATACAAAATGGAGTGTCACTATACAAAATAGACTGTTACTATACAAAATATACAAAATGGAGTGTCACTATACAAAATAGACTGTTACTATACAAAATATACAAAATGGAGTGTCACTATACAAAATAGACTGTTACTATACAAAATATACAAAATGGAGTGTCACTATACAAAATAGACTGTTACTATACAAAATATACAAAATGGAGTGTCACTATACAAAATAGACTGTTACTATACAAAATATACAAAATGGAGTGTCACTATACAAAATAGACTGTTACTATACAAAATATACAAAATGGAGTGTCACTATACAAAATAGACTGTTACTATACAAAATATACAAAATGGAGTGTCACTATACAAAATAGACTGTTACTATACAAAATATACAAAATGGAGTGTCACTATACAAAATAGACTGTTACTATACAAAATATACAAAATGGAGTGTCACTATACAAAATAGACTGTTACTATACAAAATATACAAAATGGAGTGTCACTATACAAAATAGACTGTTACTATACAAAATATACAAAATGGAGTGTCACTATACAAAATAGACTGTTACTATACAAAATATACAAAATGGAGTGTCACTATACAAAATAGACTGTTACTATACAAAATATACAAAATGGAGTGTCACTATACAAAATAGACTGTTACTATACAAAATATACAAAATGGAGTGTCACTATACAAAATAGACTGTTACTATACAAAATATACAAAATGGAGTGTCACTATACAAAATAGACTGTTACTATACAAAATATACAAAATGGAGTGTCACTATACAAAATAGACTGTTACTATACAAAATATACAAAATGGAGTGTCACTATACAAAATAGACTGTTACTATACAAAATATACAAAATGGAGTGTCACTATACAAAATAGACTGTTACTATACAAAATATACAAAATGGAGTGTCACTATACAAAATAGACTGTTACTATACAAAATATACAAAATGGAGTGTCACTATACAAAATAGACTGTTACTATACAAAAAACATACAAAATAGAGTGTCACTATACAAAATAGACTGTTACTATACAAAAAATATACAAAATAGACTGTTACTATACAAAAAAAATACAAAATAGACTGTTACTATACAAAAAATATACAAAATAGACTGTCATTATACAAAAATATACAAAATAGACTATCACTATACAAAATAGACTGTTACTATACAAAATATACAAAATGGAGTGTCACTATACAAAATAGATTGTTACTATACGAAAAATATACAAAATAGACTGTCATTCAATTATTAGCTAATATTATTAGATCCAAAAGTACAAAATACAATTTAAAAAGGCAAAAAAGGTTGCTCCATCACGCCAGGTAAAGGTTGAACACGGGACCTTCAGCTTAGAAAATAGACGTCCTATCCACTGAGCTACAGGCACTTATGTTGTCATGCTCATTCCTTTCATTTACTATATCAATATGATTGGACCGAAGTCAAAAAAAGGTTGTTGTATTGCGCTAGGTAGGGTCGAACCTACGACCTTCAGCTTAGAAAATAACGCTCTATCCATTAAGCTACAGGCGCTTATGTTATCATACTCGTTCCTTTTGGCTACTATATGCAATATGTTTGGACCGAAGGGCCATTTTTTATAAGTGATACAAAACATGGGCTATTAAAATTTTTAGGGGCTATAGAGGATTGTTTTCTCTATATTTAAAGTAAATCAGAGACGTACCATTCATCTTATACTCTGGTTTGGGCACATCAGTTGTGTGGCAAAGAGGCTAACGCTTTAGTTTGCAGTATGAATCTTCACATATTTAATGAATCATATATCATTACATCATTGAAATTTGAAGTATCAAATATGCCCAACCATGCATCACATATTTCCTCATGAGCTTCAAACTCTCATCTTGTAGTTATCACCCTGATTTCCCTTCCTCTCTGTCACGACCCAAAAGCAACCGTCGTAATGCCACCTATCGTAGAACTAGGTCAGCCTTTACTTAACAACTCATCACAATAAGAATAACTTTGAAAATAACAACGGAAACATTTAACATTTAAGAAACCTTTTTGAAAACAGAATAAATTTCCCAAAATGTGATACAATCCAACCCAGAACAGAGTTGTCACTAAGTACATGAGTGGCTAAATCAGAGTACAGTCCACTACAGAGTCTAAAGAAAATAAACTGAAATACAGCAAGTGATAAAGAAGGAGATTCAAGGTCTGTGGTATGCAACTGCCTTGATAGTCTCCGAGCTCTGAAGCCTCAATCAACAACCCTCGCCGTGACCAGAAGCGTCTGTATCTGCACATGAGGTGTAGCGAGTAACATGAATACATCCAACTCAGTAAGTAACGAGTCCAAACTTTAGACTGAAAGGTAGTGATGAACTCAACCAGTATAGATATAATAGAAATAATTGTGCAGAAACGTAGGCATACTTTCAATTAAGTAGGAAGCTCAAAACACTAAAGCAAAGCAGATCCGATCCGCATAAAGAATATAACTCTGCTACCTCTACATGCCAAGACACATACTGTATGTGATGCACCATGATGTCAGCCTCATGTGCTTACACTCTCAAATGTTAAACTACTGTACTATATATGGCCCATACAGCCCAGGGAAGATCCATCCCAATATATATATATATATATATATATATATATATATATATATATATATATATATATATATATATATATATATATATATATATATATCACTAACTATGAGTCACCCAGTACTGAGGGAGGCCAATCCAGCCCTATGGAGAAAATCCATCTTCAAGTATCAATTACTTCAGACAAGATCCATGTCCAGGGAAGATCCATCCCTCAATAATATCGTCCGTGCTCACTGGGGGTGTGTTACATCCTCCTGAGGGGCTCCTATAGCCCAAGCGCTATCATAACAACATCAATATAACTGCTGCAACGTGCAATCCGATCCCATAACTGTCACTCGTAATCAAGCTCTCTCACGGGCTCACAATGTCATGAAAACTAGCCTGAAACAATGATATTATTTATCAATAAGCAACAATTGAGACTGAGATATGATATGAAATGCATGAACTTATCTGGGCACATAATATCAATGAAATCAGTGAGATGACAGCAAGAAACGACCAATAGGGGTCCCAAAGTACCGGCATAAAGCCTAAACATAATACCTAGCATGATTTGACAGTTCAATTATTTTATCACATGATGAAAACACGGATATCAACATGATAGAGTCACTATACAGTGCCATGGAATCATCCAGGTCATAATTCTCACGATACACGACCGCACGCCCGTTAGTTGGCATGTGCATCGCCTCAATACCAAACAAAAAATACATAATTTGGGGTTTCGAACCATCAAAATCAAGTTTGAAAGCATTACTTACCTCAATCCAAAAAAAATCCTACTTTCCAATGCCTTTGCCCCTCAAATCGGTCTCCAAACGTCCTGAATCTAGTCACAAGTAGTACAATACAATCAATAAAGGCTAAAGGGATCAATTCCACAAGAAAACTACTAAATTATAGCCAAAATCCAAAGCTTGCCCACGTCCTAAAATCTTAAAAAAGTCACAAAACCGGAAAGCAGATTCACTCACGAGTCTAACCATAAAAAATTTATCAAAATCCGACATCAAATTGTTAGCTAAATTCCAAAAATTCATTCTCCTAATTCCTAGCCTCAAACCCCCAAATTTCATCTCAACACCACACAATCTAGGTGGGAAAATCAATGGGGAAACAAGATTTTTGATTAAAAAAATGAGTACAAGAAGCCTACCTCAATAATCCTTCAAAAATCCTCTCCCAAATCGCCTATGTTTGAGTCTAAAATGTTAAAATAAGACTAAAATCGCGAACCCTTATTTTTAAACATTATACCCAGGCTTTTCGCACCTGCAGCCTTTTATTCGCATCAGCGGTAAAAACCCTGCTTCTGCGGAAGACACATAACCCAACTTCCTCCGCTTCTGCGATCATTGTACCGCATCTGCGCATATCGCTGGTGCAAAAATCATTTCGCACATGAAGAGCCATACCCGCACCTGCACCCCACTGTCCGCTTCTGCGACCATCACGGGTGAAGGAAACTCTTAGCACCTGCGACCTCTGCCTGATCTCGTCCTTAGTCGCATCTGCGATCCTTGCCACACGTTTGCGGGCTCGCACATGCAATCCCCACTCCGCAGGTGCAGTTACAACAGTAGCAGCAACACTTCAGCTGCATTTCCCAACTCAAAATAAAGTCGTTAGCCACCCGAAATCACCCTGAGACCCTCGGGACCTCAACCAGACATACCATCACGTCCCAAAATATCATATGAACTTAGTCAAATTCTAAAATCACCTCAAACAACATCAAAAACCTGAATTACACACAGATTCAAGCCTAATGAACTTTGAAATTTCCAAATTCTACAAATGACGCCGAAACCCATCAAATCACGTCCAATTAACCTCAAATTTTGCATAGAAGTCATGAATGACACCACGAACCTACTCCAATTCCCAAAAATCAAATCCAAACCCGATATCAAATTTCCGCTGCTAGTCAAATTTGCCAAAATTTTAACTTTTGCCAATGCAAGCCTAATTCCACTACGGACCTCAAAATCATATTCCGAACGCGTTTCTAAGTCCAAAATCACCTAACGGAGCTAACATAACCATCAAAATTCAAATCCGAGGTCATTTACATTTAATTCGACATCCGATCGACTTTTCCAACTTAAACTTTCTATTAAGAGACTAAGTGCCTCAATATACTCTGAAATCACTCCGGACCCGAACAAACCAACTTGATAAGTCACAATACAGCTGTAGAACACAAAAGAAGCAGGAAATAGGAGAATGGGGCTATAAATTCCAAAACGACCAGCCGGGTCATTACATCCTCCCCCTCTTAAACAAATATTCGTCCTCGAACGGGTCAAGAAAGGTACCTGGAGCCTCAAATAGGTGTGGATATATGCTGCATATCTCCCGCTCGGTCCCCCAAGTAGCCTTCTCCACAGTCTGACCTCTCCACTGCACCTTCACTAAAGCTATATCCTTTGACCTCAACTTTCAAACCTGATGCTCCAAAATAGCCATCGGCTCTATATATATAAGTCATATCACCATCCAAATGAACCGTGTTGAAATCCAAGACATGAGATAGATCGCATATATACTTTCGAAGAATAGAAACATGAAACACTAGATGCACACTTGATAATCTAGGTGGAAAAGCAAGCTCATAGGCCACCTCCCCAATCCTCTGAAGCAGCTCAAATTGCCCAATAAATCAAGAGCTCAACTTGCCCTTCTTCCCAAATTTCATAACACCCTTCTTGGGTGAAACCTTCAATAAAACCTTCTCCCCAACCATGTAAGACACATCACAGACCTTTCTGTCAGCATAACTCTTTTGTCTCGACTGCACTGCACGAAGCTACTCCCGAATCAATTTTACCTTGCCCAATGCATCCTGAACCAAGTTTGTACTCAAAAGCCTAGCCTCACTCAGCCAAAACCAACCCATTGGAGATCTACACCACCTCCCATACAAAGCCTCATATGGATTCATCTGAATGCTTAACTGATAATTTTTATTGTAAGCAAACTCCACGATTGGCAGAAACTAGTCTCATGAACCCCCAAAATTAATGACACAAGCGTGTTGCATGTACTCCAAGATATAGATAGTGCGCTCGGACTGTTCGTCCGTATGAGGGTGAAACACTATGCTCAACTCAACCTGAGTGCCCAACTCTCGCTACACGGCCCTCTAAAATTGCGATGTAAACTGCATGCCTCTATCTGAAATGATTGAAATCGGTACCCCATGAAGGCGAACAATCTCTCGGATGTAAATCTCAGCCAACCGCTGTGAAGACTAAGTAGTACCAACTGGAATGAAGTGAATGAATTTGGTCAGCCGATCCACAATCACCCAAATAACATTGAACTTCCTCAAAGTCCATGGGAGCCCAACTTCGAAATCTATGGTGATCCGCACCAACTTCCACTCTGGAATCTCTATCCTCCAAAGCAATCTACTCGGTCTCTGATGCTCATATTTTACCTACTGGCACTTGAGGTAGCGAGCTACAAATACAACTATATCTTTCTTTATTATCCTCTACCAATAGTGCTATCTCAAATCCTGATACATCTTTGCGGCATCCGGATGAATGGAATACCACGAGTTGTGGGCCTCCTCAAGAATCAACTCCCGTTGCCCGTTTACATTGGGAACACATATCCGGCCCTACATACTCAACACCCTATAATTACCAATAGTCACATCTCTAGCATCACCGTGTTGAACTTTGTCCTTGAGGACAATCAAATGAGGATCATCATAGCGGTGCTCTATGATACGATCGAATAAGGAAGACTGAGAAACCACACAAGCTAAAACTCAATTGGGCTCCGACATATCCAACCTCATGAACTGGTTGGCCAAAGACTGAACATCGACTGCAAGATGTCTCTTAAGAACAGGAAGGAATGCAAGACTACCCATACTCACGACCTTCCTAATCAAGGCATCGGTCACCACGTTGGCCTTTCTCGGATGGTACAAAATAGTAATATCATTGTCCTTTAACAGCTCCAACCATCTCCCCTGCCTCAAATTGAGATCCTTCTGTTTGAACAAGTGTTAGAGGCTATGATGATCAGTAAATACCTCACAAGATACATCATACAGATAGTGCCTCCAAATCTTTAACGCATGAACAATGTCAGCCAACTCCAAATCATGAAATGGTAGTTCTTCTCATGGGTCTTCAACTGGAGCGAAGCATAAGCAATCACTTCACCCCTCCTGCATAAAAAAAACACCCAATACCAATCCGATAAGCATCACAATATATTGTATAAGAACCAGAAACTGATGGTAGAACTAGAATTGGAGCTGTGGTCAAGGCAGTCTTGAGCTTTTGAAAGCTCGCCTCACACTCATCCGACCACCTGTAAGGAGCACCTTTTGGGTCAATTTGGTCAAGGGAGATGCAATAGACGAGAAATCTTGCACGAACCAACGGTAATAACCAGCCAAACCAAGAAAGCTCCGAATCTCTGTAGCTGAGGTTAGTCTGGGCCAACTCTGAACCACCTCTATCTTCTTCGGATCCACCTGAATACTCTCACTGGACACCATGTGGCCCAAGAAGACCACTAAACTAAGCCAAAACTCACACTTGGAGAATGTGTCATAAATCCTTTCCTCCCTCAACCGCTACAACACAACCCTCAAATGTTGGGCGTGCTCCTCCTGGCTATGAGAGTATACCAGGATATCATCAATGAACACAATAACAAACAAGTTTAGATAAGGTCAAGACACACTATTCATCAGATGAATGAACACTGCTAGGGCGTTAGTCAGCCCACAAGACATCACAAGGAACTCATAATAACCACAATAGGTCCTGAAATCTATCTTAAGAATAACCGAGACCTGAATCTTCAATTGGTGATACCCTAACCTCAAGTAAATATTGGAGAACACCCTCTCTCCCTCAAGCTGGTCAAATAGATCATCAATACACAACAAAGGATACTTATTCTTGATGGTAACTTTGTTCAAATGGCTATAGTCAATGCACGTTCTCATAGTACCATCCTTCTTCTTCACAAACAGAACTAGTGCACCCCAAGGTGACACACTAGAACTAATAGACCCCTTCCCAAGGAGTTCCTGAAGCTGCTCCTTCAACTCTTTCAACTCAGCTGGTACCATGCGGTATGGAGAAATATAAATAGGCTAGGTGCCCGACATTAAATCAATACCGAAGTCAATATCCCTGTTCGGCGGCATGCCCAACGGTCTGCAGGAAAAAGATCCTAAAAATTTCGCACCACCGGAATAGAATTAATAGTAGGGGTCTCTACACTTATATCCCTCACAAAGGCCAAATAAGATAGACAACCCTTCCCATACATCCGCTGGGCCTTCAAGTATGAAATCACTCGACTAGGAATATAGTCTAAAGAACCTCGCCACTCAATCTGTGGCAATCTCAACATCGCCAACGTTACTGCTTTAGCGTGACAATCCAAAATAGCGTGACATGGAGACAACCAGTCCATACCCAATATCACATCAAATTCAACCATACTAAGTAGAAAAAGATCAACTTTAGCCTCCAATACCCTGATAGTCAGTACACACGATCGGTATACGCGGTCTACAATAATAGTATCGCCCACCGGCATAGATACATGAATAGATGAAGCTAAAGACTCACGGGGCATATCCACATAATGAGCAAAATATGATGACACATATGAATAGGTGGAACCAGGGTCAAATAATACAGAAGCATCTTGATGCCATATGGAGACAATACTTGTGATCACTGTGTCTGAAGCAATAGCATCCAGTCTGGCAGGAAGTACATAGAAATGAGCCTGACCTCCACCTGATCGACCTTTCCCTCTAGGGTGAGCCCTAGCTGACTGAGCTCCACCCCGAGCTGGCTGGGCAGGTGATGAAGTAACTGGTGCTGAAGTCGAAGGCTGACTCCTCTGCTAAGATGAAACTTCTGAAAGGCGAGGACAATGCCTCTTGATATGACTAAGATCTTCACACTCAAAACAACCTCTCATAGAAAATGGCGGTGGGGATTGAAGGGAGCCCCGAGCACCAAGAAAACTGCTAGAATGCCCCGACATAGATAAACCCTGAGCTGATGGTGCATGAGACGAACTCTGATCTGGAAGGGCACTTAGAGATGAGTGACCCTGATGAGAACTGTGAGAACCATGTCCAGATAATACACCACGGTGAACTGGGCGAGCCGCCTGAGCATGCCTATAAATATGACCTCTGCGTGGTAGAACTGACCTCTAGAAAGAACACCACCGAAACTACCTGATCCATGAGACCTCTTGGCATCCCTCTAAACCCGCTCTTGACTGCGGACCACTCTATCTGCCGAGAAACGTCGATAAACTCCTCGAAGGTTGCACCAGATACCCTCTCTCTGGCCATAAGCACATGCAGCTAAAATGTGAAGCCATCAATGAACCTTCTGATCCTCTCCCTATCAGTGAGAACCAACCAAAACACATGACGGGCTAACTCAGAAAACCTCATCCAGTACTACATCACAGTAATATCATACTGGCGCAACTGCTCGAACTATCTGCGCAACTTCTCTTTGCGAGATTGTGGCACATACTTCTCTAGAAAGAGAACGGAGAACTCCTACCATGTAAGTAGCGCTGCACGGATCGGCCTACGCCTCTCGTAAGCCTCGCACCAAGTGAAAGAAGCCCTAGAAAACTGAAAAGTAGTGAACGAGACCCCACTGGTCTCTAGAATACCTGTTGTATGGAGGATCCTCTAATACTTATCCAAGAAACCTTATGCATCCTCTCCCTCTGCACCACAGAAAGATGGAGACTGGACTCTCCCAAACCTCTCCAATCTACGCTGCTCATTATCTGGCATAATAGAAACCACATAGTCCTGAGCAGCTGCAACTGGCCAGACTGGTGGTGCCTTTCGTGTTTGGAGTCCCTACATCACCTGCTTTGGTGTGCAGGCGGCGGGAGTCTGAGTAAGGCTGGTGCACACGGCCAGAATATGAGCTAAGGCCTCCTAAAGGCCTGGGATCACGATGGGCACAACTGATACCTGAGATAGTCTCGTTGGTGCATCCACAACTATGACTCCATCCTGAACTGAGTCAATTGGTTGATATGCAGGTGCTGCCCAGGATACTTTGCGAGCTGCTCCTCTGCCCTATCGTGGCCTCTGCCCCTACCGCAGCCTCTGCCACAACCTCGGCCTCTCTCGGCCCTGGCTGGTTGTACTGGTGGCTGTCTGTCCTGCCCATTAGTACGAGTCCTTACCATCTGTGAGAGAATAGAATAACAGAAGTTTAGTTACAAGAATCAACAGATTCACACGATAAAAATTCAAGAATGTGAAGTTTCCTAGGGGTTCTGCAGCCTCTCGAAGATAAGTACGGGCGTCTCTGTACCGATCTACAAGACTCTACTAAACCTACTCATGACTCATGAGACCTATGTAAACTAGGCTCTGATACCAACTTGTCACGACCCAGAATCAGCCGTCGTGATGGTGCCTATCATGGAACTAGGTCAGCTTCTACTTAACAACTCATCACAAAAAGAATAACTTTTAAAATAATAATGAAAACATTTAACATTTAAGAAACCTTTTTGAAAATAGAATAAATTCCCAAAATGTGACATAATCCAACCTAGAACCAGGGTGTCACTAAGTACATGAGCGTCTAAATCAAAGTACAGTCCACTACAGAGTCTAAAGAAAACAACTGAAATACAACTAATGATAAAGAAGGGGAGTCAAGGCCCACGAACGCCGTGCAACTACCTTGATAGTCTCCGAGCTCTGAAGCTACAAACAACAATTGCCGCCATGACCAGAAGCACCTGGATCTGCACGCGAGGTGCAGGGAATAACGTGAGTACATCCAACTTAGTAAGTAATGTGTCCAAACTTTAGATTGAAAGGTAATGACGAACTCAATTGGTACAGATATAACAGAAATGACTGTGCATAAATGTAAACATGCTTTCAAATTAAATAGGCAACTTAAAACAGTAAAGTAAAGCAGATCTGAACAATATAACTCTGCTACCTCTACATGAAAATGCATATATTGTATGTGATGCATCATGCTGTCAGCCTGATGTGCTCACACTCTCATGCTAAATCATTCGGTACTGTATATGGCCCATAGGGCCCATGGAAGATCCATCCCGGAATATAAATATCACTAACTATAAGTCACCTAGTACCGAGGAAAGCCAATCTAGCCTTATAAAGAAGATCCATCTCCAGATATCAAATACTTCGAACAAGATTCATGTCCAAGGAAGATCCATCCCTCACTAATATCGTTCGTGCTCATTGGGGATGTATTACAGACTCCGGAGGGGCTTTTACATCCCAAGCACTATCATAACATCCATATAATCGCTGCGACGTGTAGCCCGATCTCATAACTGTCATAATCAGGCTCTCGGCCTCACTCAGTTATCAATCTCTGCAGTCTCACTCACGGGCTCACAATGTCGTGAAAACTAGTCCGAAACAATGATATGATGCATCAATAAGCAACAACTGAGACTGAGATATGATATAAAATGCAAGAACATGAATGAGTACATAATGCCAATGAAATCAGTGAGATGACAGCAATAAATGACCACTCGGGGTCCCAGAGTACCGGCATAAGCCTAAACATGATATCTAGCATGATTTGACGGTTCAATTACTTTATCATATGATAAAAATACGAATATCAACAAGATAGAGTCATTATACAGTGTCGTGGAATCATCCAGGTCACAATTCTCACGGTGCATACCCGCACGCCTTTCACTTGGCATGTACGTCGCCTCAATACCAATTACATAACACATAATTCGGGGTATCGAATCCTCAGAACCAAGTTTGAAAGCATTACTTACCTCAATTCGGGCAAAATCCTATTCCGCAATGTCTTTGTCCCTCAAATCGGTCTCCAAACATCCCGAATCTAGTCATAAGTAGTACAATACAATCAATAATGTCTAAAGGGATTCCACAAGAAAAGTACTAAATTATAGCCAAAATTCGAAATCAGCTCAACTCCCCCTCCCCCCTCCCCCGTCTCTAAATCCAATAAAAATAACAAAACCCGAAAGCACATTCACTCACGAGTCTAACAATACTAAATTTATCAAAATTCGACATCAAATTTCCACCCAAATCCCCAAAATTCATTCTCAAAATCCCTAGCATCAAACCCCTAAATTTTATCTCAACACCACAAAATCTAGGAGGGAAAATCAATGGGAAAAGAAGATTTATGATTAAAAAAAAAAAAAAAAGTACAAGAAGCTTACCTCAATAATCCCCTCAAAAATCCTCTCCAAAATCGGCTAAGTCCAAGTCCAAAATGTTGAATTAAGACTAAAATCGCGAACCCTTATTTTTAAACATTATGCCTAGGCTTTTCGCACCTATGACCTTCTATCCGTAACTGCGGAGCCGCATCTGATGTAAAATCGCCGCTTCTGCGGAAGTCACTTACCCCAGCTTCCTCCGCTTTTGCACTCACTATACCGCATCTACGCATATCACAGGTGCGGAAATCACATCGCACATGGGGACCCATACTCGCGCCTGCGCCCCACCATCCGCTTCTACGACCATCGCAGGGGCGGGAAAGTCTTCGCACCTGCGACCTCTGCCCATCTCATCCTTGGTCGCATCTTCGATCCTTGCCATGCTTCTGCGGGCTCGCACCTGTGGTGCCCATTCCGCAGATGCAGTTACAGCAGTAGCAGCAACACTTCAACTGCATTCCCCAACTCAAAGTCAAGCCATTAGCCACCCGAAATCACCTTGAGACCCTCGGGACCTCAACCAAACACACCATTAAATCCCAAAATATCATACAAACTTAGTCGAATCCTAAAATCACCTCAAACAACATAAAAACACAAATTACAGATGGATTCAAGCCTAATGAACTTTGAAATTTTCAAATTCTACAAATGGCGCTGAAACCCATCGAATCATGTTAGATTGACCTCAAATTTTGCACACAAGTCATAAATGACACCACGAACCTACTCCAATTCCTGAAATCAAATCCGACCCGATATCAAAATTTCCACTACCGGTCTAGTTTGCCAAAATTCTAACTTTCGCCAAAGGCTAGTTCTATTACGGACCTCCAAATCACATTCCGAGTGCGCTCCTAAGTACAAAATCACCTAACGGAGCTAACGGAAGCACCAAAATTCAAATTCGAGGTCATTTACACTTAATTCAATATCCGATCGACTTTTTCAACTTCAACTTTTGAGAGACTAAGTGCCTCAATTCACTCCGAAATCACTCCGGACCGAACCAACCAACCCGATAAATCACAATACAGTTGTAGAACACAAAAGAAGCAGGAAATGGAGGAACGGAGCTATAACTCTCGAAACGACTGGTCGGATCGTTACACTCTCCTCCATATGTAAAATTAAAATAACCAAAAACATTTGTATACGCAATGTGTGAAATGGCTGCCCTAAACAACAAACAAGACTCGCATTTTTGCAGATAAAAAGAAGCACATGCATGAGTTCAAAAGAAGAATGAAACATTTTCAAGTATTTCACCACTTAAGTTGGGCAAATACTACAACCGAAAATAAAACTATACATATATACGATCGGTGGGTCGTGAGACGGGAGTTTTACCTGATATTGGGCGAGGCGTAAGCCGTAGGACATGAAGCGTAAGCCCCACGGATCCTTAAAAATTTAATTTATAAATTAATAAAATAGCATAATAATACAAAAAAATAAAAAATACATTAAAAGTTCAAGAAAATTAAAAAAAATTAAATAAACTCATAGAAAATAAAATATCAAACATGTTTTTACTAGTATAAACAATGAAATTATATTAAAGTTACTGTGAAATATAAATCTACTATAACGTCTAAATCTTCAAATAATTAAAAATTATAGTATCTTAAAAGTATTATCAAACAAAACTACACATTTTACCTCCCTAAAATTAATTACTTAATAAATTTTGTTAATATTGTATTTAAAATATTACTCCTTAATGAGTAAATATAAAATTGTTTTAAATAGCAGCGTAATAAAAGTTTATTAATCATGAGAAATATAGAACTAAGGTATGAAGATCTAGCAAGTAAAAATTTAAATTTTGCTATCTATTTTCAAAAAAAATATACAAAAGATATTCACCCACACGATATTCTCTATTACTCCCTCTGTTCCAGTTTATGTGAACCTATTTCCTTCTTAGTCTGCTCCAAAAATAATGACACATTTCTATATTTGGTAACAATTTAGCTCAAACTTATAATTCTACCATTAATGAAAAAATTTTATAACCACACAAATACTCTGGGCCCCTTTTTGACTTGTTTAGGACCATAAATTTCTAAAGTCTTCATTTTCGCTTAAACTTCGTATCCAGTCAAATAGATTCACATAAATTGGAACGAAGAAAGTAGTAAATACGGAATATTATGGTTTGTTATTTGAGTTATTCATAATCTTCACATTCCTATAGATGAATAACACTTTAATTGTTCATTTGTTAAAGAATTTTAAGAGTCAACAATGCTAATTAGTGAATTTAACATATGATTTGCATAGAAACTGTTGGGCGAGCCCCAAACGTAGAAAATTAGGCATGTTTAGGGTGCACAAACGGGCGGTTAATTGGGACGTAAGCTTCACAAAACAAAGCCCCACACGTGAGCTTCAACGCGTTTTCGTAGTGTCTCGTCCCGGACCTATCCCCGGACCAAATCGTAGAGAAGCCTATTAAAACACTGTATAAACCGAAAATTGCAGCAACTCCTTTATTAAGAATAAAACCAATTGGGCAGTCCTCTAGTTCACCTTTATATAACTTAAAATAAATAGCATTATTTTTACTACTTACTTGTTGAAGTTTGGCAAATCCCACATCGGTTGGGAAGCCATTTGGTAGGGAATTTTTCCCTATAAAAGAAGGCCTAATATTTAGGATTTAAACACACCTGTCATTTACCTTCTTATCTTCTTAAAGCATTTGTATCTTCACTCTTTAGTATTATTTTACTTGTATTTTTGGAGTGGAATAAAACATTGGTTGTGTCCGAGGAGTAGGCAAAATTGGCCGAACCTCGTAAATTCTAGTGTTCTTTTTATTCTTGCTTTGTTGTCTTATTTATTATTTGGTGGCTACCATATTTTTTGGTATAGTAGTTGTGACTCATTCACACTATATACATTTGGCTTCCGCAACAATTGATATCAGAGCCAAGGTACTTTCTAAGTATGCTCTGTGGTTGCAGCACAGTCTGATCTTCCACATCAGAAAAGATTTATCTTGGTAACTGAGTCAAAGTTTTGTCTGAGTATGCGCTGTGGTTGCAGCTTAGTCTAATCTTTCATAATCTTTATTTGTGTCGTCAGCTATTAAATAATGTTTGTGTCAAAGATGGGAGACAATAAACAAGAAGAATCCACATCAAGTGTCAACAATACGTCATCATTGGCATCTTCGCTTATGACAAGAATTGTGTCAAATGCGAAATTTGCGGTAAAATTTTTTGATGGGTCAGGACATTTTGGGATGTGGCAAGATGAGCTTCTAGATGTCCTTTTTCAACAAGGGCTAGATCTTGCTATTGAAGAAAAGAGACCAGATGTTATTGGAGAAGAAGATTGGAGAACTATCAACCGTGTTGCTTGCGGTACCATTCGATCCTACCTTGCTAGAGAGCAGAAATATCCATACACAAAGGAAACTTCTTCAAGTAAATTATGGAAAGCACTGGAGGATAAATTTTTGAAGAAAAACTGGCAAAATAAATTGTACATGAAGAAGAGACTGTTTCACTTCACCTATGTTCCCAGTACCACGATGAATGAACATATCACCAATTTCAATAAGTTGGTCACAGATTTGCAAAATATGGATACAACTTTTGATGATGGTAACTTGGACTTGATGTTGTTGGCATCACTTCCTGATGATTACGAGCACCTTGAAACTACTCTACTCTATGAAAATGACGAAGTTTCTCTCAAAGAAGTTTGTTCGGCTTTGTACAACTATGAACAAAGAAAGGGAGAAAAACATAAGGGCAGAGAAGGAGAAACACTGGTTGTGAGAGGTCGTCCTCAAAATCAAACAAGGACAAAGAAAGGAAGATCTAAGTCAAGATCTAAACCCAGCAAATATGAATGAGCCTTTTGTCGAGAAAAAGGGTACTGGAAGAAAGACTGTCCAAAGTTGAAGAATAAAGCCAAACATAACAACGGAAAGGCCATTATGGACTAAAATGTAGCTGATTGTGATGATTCAGACTTCTCATTAGTTACAACAAAGCCATTAACATCATCAGACATATGGTTGATGGACTCGGCTTGTAGCTATCATATGTGTCCCAACAGGGATTGGTTTGTGGAATTTCAAGAAGGAGAATATGGAGTCATCTACACAACGGATAACAACCCTCTTACCTCATATGGAATTAGTTCAATACGATTAAGGAACCATGATGGAATTATCAGAACATTAACAGATGTTCGATATGTACCGTATTTGAAGAAGAATCTCATCTTTGTGGGAGCCCTAGAGTCAAAAGGGTTCAAAATCATTGCAGAAAATGGAGTGATGAGAGTATGCTCTGGTGCACTAGTGGTAATGAAGGCCAATTAGAAGAACAATAACATGTACCGTTATCTTGGTAGTACAGTTATTGGGACAGCGATAGTAATATCTAGTGACGAAAAAAAGGCAGAAGCAACCAAGCTATGGCAAATGCACTTGGGACATGCTGGAGGAAATTCCTTGAAAACTTTATCAGATCAAGGATTGTTAAAAGGATTAAAGGCTTGCAACTTGGAGTTTTGCGAGCATTCTGTCAAAGGGAAACACACAAGGGTTAAATTTGGTACATCGATCCATAATACTAAAGGCATTTTGGATTATGTATACTCTTATGTTTGGGGTCCTTCCAAAATACCTTCATTGGGTGGGAAGCACTATTTTGTAACCTTTATTGATGATTTTTCCCGAAGAGTGTGGGTGTATACAATGAAGAGCAAATATGAAGTGTTGGGAATTTTTCTCAAATGGAAGACGATTGTGGAGAATCAAACAGGCAGGAGGATCAAGTGTATTCGCACAGACAATGGAGGTGAATACAAAAATGATCATTTCAATAAGGTCTGTGAAAATGATGACATCGTCCGACACTTCACTGTCAGACATACACCACAACAGAATGGAGTGGCAGATCATATGAACCAGACCTTGCTGGAGAAGGTACAGTGTATGTTTTCCAATGCTAGCTTGGACAAAGAATTTTGGGCTGAGGTAATTATATATGCATGTCACCTCATTAATCGTCTACCATCTGCTGCTATTGATGAAAAGACACCATTTGAAAAATAGTATGGAAAGCCTGCTGTAGATTATGAAGCTCAACTGTATATTATCATCTGATAGAGTCAAAATTGGATCCAAGGGCAAAGAAGGCTATTTTTATGGGGATTACTTCTGGAGTCAAAGGATATCGCTAATGGTGTCCTATGATAAAGAAAGTAATATTCAGCAGGGATGTTACCTTTGATGAATCTGGTATGGTAAATAAGGTAACAAAAGATATCAAACAAAATGAAGGTGCTTCTAAGCAGGTGGAGTTTGAAGCAAAAATTAATTTTCCTACACAAGAAGCAGAGGAGGAAACAAATGAAGATTATCCTCTAGAAGGAGAGCCAGTAAAGGAGATTCCAACTCAGGAACCTCAATAACAACTTGAATCAATAGCAACCAACATGCCAAAAAGAACAATAACGAAACCTATTCGTCTCATAGAGATAGTTGCTTGTGCAACATCAATTGTAGCTGATGATGTTCCTACCACTTATAAAGACGCAGTCCAAAGTTCAGAAGAAGATAAGTGGAGGATTGCCATGAATGATGAAATACAGACCCTTCATCAGAATCATACATGGAGATTGGCCAATCTCCCGAAGGGCAAGAAAGCAATTGGGTACAAATGGGTTTACGCAAAGAAGGAAGGATTTCCTAACCAAGTAGATGTTCGCTACAAAGCAAGATTGGTGGCCAAAGGATATGCTCAAAAGGAGGGAATTGATTACAATGGAGTATTTTCTCCAGTTGTAAAACATTCCTCCATTAGAATTATGTTGGCTTTGGTAGCACAATTGAATTTGGAACTAGTTCAGATGGATGTAAAAACTGCATTTTACATGGAAACTTGGAGGAGGAAATCTGCATGATTCAGCTAGAAGGATTCAAAGTTATTGGAAAGTAAAATATGGTGTGCAAACTTGAAAAATCGTTGTACGGATTGAAACAATCTTCTAGACAATGGTACAAGCGATTCGACAAGTTTATGTTGCGGCAAGGGTACAAGAGAAGAAAATACGATCATTGTGTATATTTGCGCAAGCTTGAAGATGGTCTTTGTATATCTTCTCCTATATGTTGATGATATGTTGATAGCTTCCAAGAATTCGGAAGAAATTTATAAGTTAAAGATTCAACTGAAGAAGGAGTTCGAGATGAAGGATCTGGGTGAGGCAAAGAAATTTTTTGGCATGGAGATAACAAGAGATAGACGTTCAAAGAAATTCTATTTATCTCAGAAAGAATATTTGAAAAGAGTACTACAATGTTTTGGGATAGATGAGAAGATTAAGCCAGTTAGTACTTCACTTGCTCCCAATTTTAAGCTAAGTAATACTATGTCTCCAAAGGATGAAACTGAACGAGAGTATATGTCAAATGTACCATACGCAAATGTTGTTGGTAGCTTGATGTATGCAATGGTCTGTATGAGACCTGACATTTCACAAGTTGTTGGAGTTATTAGCAGATATATGCATAATCTAGGAAAGGAGCATTGTCAAGCTGTGAAGTGGATTCTACGGTATATTCATAATACTGTAGATATTGGGTTAGTTTTTGAGCAGGATGACAATCAGTATGTAGTTGGATATTGTGATTCGGATTTTGCGGGTGATCTGGACAAACGAAGATCAACTACTGGTTATGTGTTTACTTTTGCAAAGGCACCAGTTAGTTGGAAGTCTACTTTGCAGTCAACAGTTGCTTTGTCTACAACAGAGGCAGAGTACATGGCTATTACAGAGGCTGTGAAGGAGGCAATTTGGCTTCAAGGATTGCTAAAGGAGCTTGGTGTTGAACAAAAAGGTATCACAATTTTTTGTGATAGTCAAAGTGCTATTCAATTAGCGAAGAACCAAGTTTATCATGCAAGGACGAAGCACATTGATGTTCGGTATCATTTAGTACGAGAAATCATAGAAGAAGGTGGAGTCACGGTGAAGAAAATTCATACTACAGAGAATCTTGCCGATATGCTGACAAAAGTGGTGACTGCGGTCAAGTTTCAACATTGTTTGGATTTGATCAACATTGTTGAACACCGAAGATTGAAGATGAAGACACAACCAAAATTTGTTACCGAGAGAAAATTGAAGATGTAGAATTTTGCCAAGGAGGAGATTTTTTGAAGTTTGGAAAATCCCACATCGGTTGGTAAGCCATTTGGTAGGGAATTTTTCCCTATAAAAGAAGGCATAATGTTAGGATTTAAACACACCTCTCATTTGCCTTCTTATCTTCTGAAGGCATTTGTATCTTCTCTCTTTAGTATTATTTTACTTGTATTTTGGAGTGGAATAAAATATTGGTTGTGTCCGAGGAGTAGGCAAAATTGGTCGAACCTCGTAAATTCTGGTGTTCCTTTTATTGTTGCTTTATTGTATTATTTATTATTTGGTGGCTGCTATAATTTTTTATATAGTAATTGTTATTCATTCACACTATATACATTTGACTTCCGCAACATTACTTTCTAAACATATTCAATGAAAGGTCATTCTCCCATAAAAGAAAAAGAAATGGTTTGCATTGTTCCTTCAGAGTCGATGAATGATTGCGAGGCTGATCCGAGACTAAAGGTGTTAATCGGGTCGGGCTGACCCGCTAACAACCTGGTTCAACCCGGGTCAGCCCGGTCCAGCCCGTTACTGTGCGTATGTGTACGGGTTGGGACGGGTTGGATAGGGGCGGGCTAGTAATGTTAAGTTTTCGCCAAACGGGTACCCGAACCCGCCACAACCCGTTAAGGGCTTAACGGGTTCTTAACGGGCCTTAGCTCGCGACAGCCGGAATTTTTTTTTAAATTAAATCTGACCGTTGCCAACGGTCAAATTTCAAAAATGATCGTTGGCCAACGGCCAAATCTGTCAAAAACAGCCAAGATTTGGTATTTTATTTATATTTTTGCCCCCACTCCCCCTTTTATAATTTGTAAATTGCAATTGAATCCTTTTAAAAAACTATATATACCCCCTTTCTTCTTAATTATTTCTCACAATTATCTCTCAATTCTCTCTAATTATCTCTCAATTCTCTCTTGATAATATTCTCAATTGCTCATTATTTCAAGCTTTCAAGTTTCAACTTACAAGTTTCATACTTTCATTACAAAAGTATTATTATCATAAATTTCTAATTCAATTATTCAAGTAAAGTGTGACATCAATTATCAAGTTATCAAATATCAATTGAAGATTTGAAGTTTGAGTTTCTACTTTCTCGTTTCTATATCAAATTTAGTGCGGCATTCGGAATCCCGGTACACTCGTTCCATCCCTTTCTCTTTATTATTTAGAATTATTATTTAAATTTTTTGTTTTAAATTAGATAACGGATTTACTTAGAGCGGCCAAAAAAGCTTGCTCTAGTAAAGGTGGTAGTAAGAAAAATTCCAAAAAGAGTAAGAGGTAGTTCTTCTAGTAGTGCAACACATGTTTCTGAAAGTTCACCTGAAAACGTAAATGTAGATTATGAGCTACTTCAAAAAAAATTTGGTATTGATGATGATTTAGATGATATTTTAGATGATATTCAATCACCCGATAATCTTAAAATACCACCACCTACACCCGATAATGCTAGTCAAAATATTAGGGGTGGAAGTGCAAGTAAGCCTCCTTTGTCTATTAAGAAGAATAGAAGATTAAGAAGTAAGTGTTGAAATTTTTGTGATAGACTAGAAAATGACAAAAATTATGTAAAATGTAAAATATGTAATGAAGTTTATAAACACGAGCCCTGTAAGAATGGGGGAATGGGTCAACTTCGTAGGCACATGGAAGAAATTCATCCTATTGATCGGGGAGTAGGCGATGAAGATGGGCAACAAAAACTTAACCCGGTCACTGGGGGGTTAATGGGTAAATACGATATTAAAAAAGATCGAGAAGAATTAGCTAAAATGATTGTTTTAGGTTGTTTACCTTTTTGTTTTGCTTCTTCACCATATCTTGTTACTTATATTCAAAGAATTTATAACCCTATGTTTAAAGGTATTCCTAGAAGTACTTGTAGATCTGATATCTTTAGGCTTTATGGACAATATCAAACATATATACGTTATTTGTTCGCTAGTCTTTCTTGTAAAGTTTCTCTTACTTCTGATATTAGTCGTGCTGTAAATGAAAATGATTATTTAACTGTTACATGCCATTGTATAGATGATAATTTTGCATCTACGCCCACCACTTCCTGAAATATTTCATATTAGATGTGCATGTCATATTTATAACTTGATTGTGAAGAGTGACCTTGACTTATTTCACAATGACATCACTTTAGTTAGAAGAGCTATTGGTGTAATTCAAGGAAATAATAGAAGTGCTAGATTAAATGCATTTAAGGAAAAATGTGTACACTATGGACTAAAACCAAGACTCATGCCTGAAGAAATAGTTATTAGGTGAAATTATACTCATTTGTTCCTAAGATGTTGTTATAAATATAGAATGCCTATAACTGAAGTTGCTAATTCTCATTGTACCGATCCTAACCGTCTGTTAATATCTAAAAATTGGGATGTCATTCATGATGTTGTACAATTTTTAAATTTTTTTTATGTGGCTACACTTGAGTTTTCTGGAGCTTATTATCCTACTATTGTAAGTGGTTTAGTTCACATTGCTGAAATTTCTCTTTTACTACATAAGTTGAAGACGAAAGAGGGATATACTAATGTTGTTGAAACCATGCAAGATAAGTTTAAAAAATATTTCTTCCTAATTCCCCCTATTTACCTAATTGGTGCTATTTTAAATCCTACTATCAAAATGATAAAGTGTCGCCAATTAATCAGTGCTTTATATACTTATATGGATATTGGACCAACTGAAACTCCTAATAGTGAGACTTGTATTTCTGATCTGCACAAACATTTATAAATTTTGTATAATTATTATGCTAACATTGTTGATGCTTCTTCGGTTGTAGATGCAAATATTCCTTCAAGTAATACTTCAACATCTGGAACAAATTTGGAAGATGATGATAATGTTCAAGATTATTTGATTTGGTCTACACTAGGAGAGCATCAACAAACCAGTAGTTGGAATATTGATGAACTCCAATTCTACTTGCAAAAGTCACCGGAGCCCCTCACAAAGGATTTTTTACCTCTGAGTTGGTGGACGATCAACGCAAATCAGTTTCTTGTTCTTTCGGCCATGGCTCGAGACGTTCTAAATGTGCCTATTTCAACAGTCGCATCAGAGAGCGCATTTAGCCAAGCAAGACAGCAGCTAGGAGATACCCGTCATTCATTGGGCAGCAACGCTTTGGAAGTTCTAGTGTGCTTCAGAGATTGGATTAGATCAGAACGGCGAAATCAAGGGCGCGACGAGGTAGATGAAGAGGAAGACCAAGAAATGGAGATATAATGGTTTATGGTACCGATTATAATACCAGAAACTAAACACCTCACATTGACATGGAAGAGCTTACAAAGATGATGCAAAACATTTGATTTACTATTACTTTTTTTTTTTAACAATTGTTGTAAACTTTTAATTTGCAAGTTCAAATATTTAAAAAATCAAAAGAGAACTTGCAAATTAATTAGAAGTACTATATATTATTCAATAAAAATATCAAAGTTACTTAAATATTGTGAATTTTTTATATTGCATAATGTCTTATACTCTAATTCAATATTTTTTATATAGACTTATGCATTTATGTTAATATGTTTTATGTTTTAGACTTTTAGTTTGCAAATTTTAGACTTTTAGTTTGTTCTTTTAATTCTGACCCTTAAAAGTTCAATTCTAATATTTAATTTTAACCCTTAAAAGTTTGAAAACACTTAAGTACTTAACTATCAATAACATTGAAAAAGAAAAATATAAGATAATTAAAAAAAAATAACGAAAGCCCGACCCCCCCGAACCCGCTAGGCCCGAACCCGTACAGGCCCTATAGGACCCGAAAATTCCCAGCGCGCCACCAGCCCGTTAACTCCAGCCCGCTAACAACCCGCCCGTAACCCTAACGGGCTGACCATTTTTGTGTCCAGCCCGTCCCAGCCCGCCCGATAAACACCTTTATCCGAGACACTCACTAAAAATGTCCAACCAGTTATCAACTTTTCTTCCATATTGGTGGATGAAGAAACTAATCAATACACTGATAATTCGCATGAGAATTCTTATATTCTTATATCCTTGGGATCAAAGACTATATAGCGAATAGGAATCTTCACTTATCTAAAGTCATTTCCATAGAGAAAAGAGCAGCTGTTTTGATATGCCTTTTTCAAGGCCTTGATGGTGAACTACGTGTAATTCTCACCAAAAGATCCATGAAACTTTCTACACATCCCGGTAATATCTCTAATTTCTTTTTTGTATTTTTGCTCGATGTCTGATATTTGCAGTGAGACCCGTTTAAATTCGAATTCGCGTGGAGAAATCTCATATTAGGGATAAAGTATCCCAAACAAATGCGACTCCATACGCGGGGCTCGAACCAGAGAATTCTGGTTAAGGTTAAGGGAATATTTTCTACTCCACCACAACCATCGTTTGTTCTCCAACTTTTGTTTTCCCGTCAATTATATGTTTGCACTTTGTATTTTTTTAAGTACCTTTTTCCTTGGAATGAAAGTAGCGCATTTGAATATCAGTCTCGTGTATAGCGTAAGCCTTCAAATTAACTCATCATTAGATTGGATTAGTTATTGAAAATTAAGCTAATCTATTTTCGAATTTGCATAGATGGCCAAGTATGTATCTTTTTACCTTATTTTTTCTGGACAGAGAAAGTCTGCCAAATTCCAATTGTACATTAATTTGTTTACAGATTGAACGTAGACATATTTGTGAAAATGTGCAGTCCTATTTTGGATTGAGATTACATTCCTCGACAGTGTATAAGATTATACTTCCCCCGTTCCAGTTTATGTGAACCTATTTCCTTTTTGATCCGTTCTAAAAAGAATGAATTACTTTCTAAATTTGAAAACAATTTAGCTTAAAGTTACAATTCTACCCTAATGAGAAGCTTTTATACCTGCACAAATATTCTGGGCCCCTTTTTGAATTCTTTAGGACTACAAATTCCAAAAATCTTCATTTTTTCTTAAACTTCGTACCCAGTCAAACAGGTTCACATAAATTGAAACGGCGGGGTAGTAGATTATTTGCATTGCTTTCTATGTTAAGATTAGAATTGTTGTAGGATACTTTAATCTTATGATGTAAGCAAATATAAACGGCAAGGGCATAAAAGTTAAACTCTTAAGTTTTAGGACATGGGGATGCAACACGAGAATATCCAACTTTTTCTGCCACTGTTTTACTAAAAACAGACACATATGAATGACTCTTTATAGTGAGAGACGGATTCATGATTTAATTTATGAGTTCCTACACCGATCTTAAATTAATAGTACAGTAATAATTAGGTTCCTGCTCGAGTAGTTATACGTATTTAGTAAATTTCGTAATATATATATATATATATATATATATATATATATATATATATATATATATA